>SJYT01039809.1:201278-237543 GCA_006410635.1 Cephalophus harveyi
AGTCTGAATTTGGCAATAAGGAGTTCATGATCTGAGCCACAGTCAGCTCCCGGCCTTGTTTTTGTTGACTGTATAGAGCTTCTCCATCTTTGGCTGCATAGAATATAATCAATCTGATTTCGGTGTTGACCATCTGGTGATGTCCACGTGTAGAGTCTTCTCTTGTGTTGTTGGAAGAGGGTGTTTGCTATGACCAGTGCATTTTCTTGGCAAAACTCTATTAGTCTTTGCCCTGCTTCATTCCGCATTCCAAGGCCAAATTTGCCTGTTACTCCAGGTGTTTCTTCAATCCCTGAATATCCTAGTTCCAAGAGGCTAAGGAATTGCCTCAGACTCTATCTTCTTTCCTATGTATTCTTATTCATTAAAAAATACCCTCTACTTCCCATTATTTAAATGCTATTAGTGGTCTGTTGTATCTCTGTATTTCTAGGCTCAACTCTGTCCCTGAGCTTCCAACTGTTGAACATCTCTACTTTCATAAAACATTATTTTCATATTAAAGGAAAATTATTTGGACTTTACTGACTATACCAAAAGATTGATGGAGGTATATCTAAGAAGAGTAAAGTGAGACAAATACCTTTAACCAGAAAATTAAGTAAAAATTTTTATAAAGGACTGTTCATTATTATAGATAAGTATCTTTAGAGTGTAAAAGTTGTTAGGGCTATCTTCTCCAAAGCAGATTAATGTTAATTACATGTTATATAAAGTATATGAGTTTTATTGTTTTGATATAAATCTAAGTCTCACTCCATACTTAAGAAATAACATGTTATAAAAGCCCAAGTCTGTAATGTCTCTGAAACTTCAAGAGTTTGGACAAAAGTCATGGTTTTCATAAAATATTCCATGGGGTTCTTCAGGTCTTTAACAATACCTTCAGGATTAAATAGGGATGAAGGGAAACTTTGTAGGTTCAATCTCCTGCCTTACTCTCAACCAGAGCATCTTTCTTTAGACTTTACAAATTGAGGTTACCTGTATATTTCAATTAGATGGCATTTAGGACTATAAGCTGAGTGCCGAAGAATTGATGCTTTTGAACTGTGGTACTGGAGAAGACTCTTGAGAGTCCCTTGGACTGTAAGGAGATCCAACCAGTCCATTCTGAAGGAGATCAGCCCTGGGATTTCTTTGGAAGGAATGATGCTAAAGCTGAAACTCCAGTACTTTGGCCACCTCATGTGAAGAGTTGACTCATTGGAAAAGACTCTGATGCTGGGAGGGATTGGGGGCAGGAGGAGAAGGGGACGACCGAGGATGGGATGGCTGGATGGCATCACTGACTCAATGGACGTGAGTGTGAGTGAACCCTGGGAGTTGGTGATGGACAGGGAGGCCTGGAATGCTGTGATTCATGGGGTCGCAAAGAGTCGGACATGACTGAGCAACTGGACTGAACTGAATATTTTATTGTGTTTCCACTTTAAAAATAGATAATCCTCTATAAGGGCTTCTCTAATGACTCAGTTGGTAAAGGATCTGCCTACAATGCAGAAGACCTGGGTTTGATCCCTGGGTGGGGAAGATCCCCTAGAGTAGAAAATGGCAACTCACTCCAATGTTCTTGCTTGGGAAATCCCATGAACAGAGGAGCCTGGCAGGATAGAGTCCATGGGGTCACAAAAAGTCAGACACAACTTAGCAAATAAACCACCACCAGTACCACAATCCTCCCCAAAAATCTTACCCCTAATAGTGTATTACTTAAAACTATTTCACTATAAATGTCGACTCAGTACTTAAAATAACAAATATGGTATCAATTCTCAGTGAAAATCAGTATTTGGAGTATAATGGAAAGAGCACTAGGAATAGGAGATAGGTCTTCAATCATTTCCTTTTCCTCATTAACTGTGTGAACATGACTCATCCTGCCTTACAAGGCTCTTGGGGCAATTAATTAATTCCATATAAGTCTGGCCTTATAAATCTCTTGAGTGTTTGGTGAAGAGCTCAAGGCATCCTTGTTAATTTTGAATTCAAAAGGAGTATATTTAATGGAAAGCAATTTCAGTTCTATTACTTATTTCATTCATTAATTTAACATTAATTTATCAAATCTCTTTAAGCATATTTTCAAAGCATGTCAGTTTTTGTATCAACCGGGGATACTTTAACACTAAAATAAATATGATCCCTGCCCTCACAAAGCTTAGCTCAGTCAGTAAAGAATCTGCCTATAGTGCAGGAGAACAGGGTTCTATCCCTCGGTTGGCGAGATCTCCTGGAAAAGGAAATGGCAACCCACTCCAGTATCCTTGCCTGGAAAATCCCATAGACAGAGGAGCCTGGTGAGGAGCAGCCCATGGAGTTGCAAAGAGTTGGGCACAACTGAGCAACTAACACAAGTAAGCATGACCAGGTTATATGCTATTTTATAGCTCAAAGCTGCACTGGAAAGTAGAAAAGTGTTCAATAATTGGAAAGTTGAATCACTAATAAAATAGTTGTATATCATTATGAATTAGTAAAAAGGCTAAACTCATAATTATTTTAAAATAAAAGCTGCCTTTATATTTAAAGTACAAGCTATAAAAGTGTTACTTCATGAAAACCTCTAGGGGAAGTTATTTTAATGACTATATCATAATAAATTATAATTGGGCTTTCTACAGTTGCATGTACTGTATGCCTTTGAAGTTCTTACTTTGCTGGAGGGTATATTTCTTACATTCTTAATTATTCCTATGAAAGTTTTCATTATTAATTTGGCCTCTCTATGAAACAAGAATGTGCTAAGTCAATTTCAGCTTAGATCCTTTGCAAAGGATCACTGAAATTTTGAGAACACTGAGAACTTTACCATATCAAAAGGCAATAGTGATTAATGCTTAGAATTAAATATCAAACAGATAAATAAATATAAGTAATGGAATATATTGTGCTTCCCTTGTAGCTCAGTTGGTAAAGAATCTGCCTGCAGTGCAGGAGACCTGGGTTTGATCCCTGAGTTGAGAAGATTTCCTGGAGAAGGGAATGGCAACCCACTCCAGTATCCTTGCCTGGAAAATCTCATGGACAGAGGAGCCTGGTGGGCTGCAGTCCATGGGGTCGCAAAGAGTCGGGCACGACTGAGCTACTAACCCTTACCCTTAAAGGAATATATTACTTTGGACTGCACGGAGATCCCTTGGACTGCAAGGAGATCCAACCAGTCCATCCTGAAGGAAATCAGTCCTGAATATTCATTGAAAGAACTGATGTTGAAGCTGACATTCCAATACTTTGGCCACTTAATGGGAAGAACTGATACATTTGAAAAGATCCTGATGCTGGGAAAGATTGAAGGCGGAAGGAGAAGGGGACAACAGAGGATAAGATGGGTGGATGGCATCACTGACTCAATGGACATGAGTTTAAATAAACTCCAGGAGATGGTGATGGACAGGGAAGCATGGGGTCACAAAGAGTTGGACACGACTGAGAGACTGAACTGAACTAAGTACAAAATAAAGTAAGACTTTATGTTCGTGCAAGGATGTCTGAAGCTCTAGTACTTCTATAGCCAAAATCTTAGTACTGTTAAAATTATCCTATTATCATGTATAGTCAAACTTTTAGGTTTTACATATTGAAGTAGGCAGATGACAAATATCTCTATTAAAAATAAATCAACAAAATCTGTTCTCACAAGATAATCTTCCTTTTTCTGTTGCCTTAATCCAAATTCTAAATTTAAACAGTTAAATTGTACTCTTTTTAATACAATAAATATAACTACTTTTCTACTAATATTATATTCAAATTATTACCTAAAACAAAGGCAATTAACCCAACTATTTTTCTGACTACAAATAAGGATAGAAAAAATTCCTCCTACACATGCACCTCAACTTCCTTTCCTCATTTTAGATCTTCATTCTCTGAAGGGAATTCTGAATCAATAAATTGGATTGACTTACAATCAATGAAGTTAAATTTCAAAATGTAGTCAGCTTCATTGCAGTAGTTTTCTTTTTCTTATTTTAGCTTTTTATTCCTTTAAAAATATCCATTATCCACTCCTTCATAGGTAGCAAGAGACAGGATCCAAAGAGAAAATATTTCTGCTTCAAAAATTTTCTGTGTAAGACCTTAAGAATTATGGTATAAATATATATGGGCTACATAATATTTAGAAAGAAAATTTAAGTTTGAGGTAATTTAAAAGTGCCAATTGCATGGGTAAAGCTTTAAAGATTTTGTACATCAAACTTCTGGAGTATACCAGTTATACTCTCATTGGTTATTATTATGAACATCATGAGATCTAATGATTGAGGAGAGAGACTCAGAAAGAGAGAGAGATGCCTTAAGGGAGAAAGTCCAAAATCTATAGAGGCCAGCGAGCTGAAGACCAGGTAAGAGTAGCAGTTCAAGTCTGAAAGCAGTCTGGTGGCAAAATTCCCTTATCCTTTTGAGTAGGTTTTACCTTCCAAATTATCCTAATTGTATTCTCTATCCCACTGCTCATTGCTTCATTTCCAGCAATTTTGCCTGTGTGCTCAACCCACTTCATTCTATCCAGGGTCCTCAGCAGGAAAATTGTCTCAGATCTTCCAGTTAACCCACAATTCAGTTCAGAGGCTGTGATTCTCTTGTCTGCTTCTTTGAAGTCTCTCTTTCACAGTTCGACATGAATGATAGATCCAGACATTGTTTTACTACGTTTGCAGACTCTTTTCACAAGCAAAGGGAACTACCCTACTTCTCAGCTTAAAGACAGAGAGCTGCAAGGGCCATGATAGGACTCTGAATTCTGGCTCTTCCTACTTCTTTATCAAGAGCCCACCAGTCCAGTGGCTCTAGTTCTGCTAGTTTCTTTGCATTTCTGCTCAATTTCTTGGCTTTCAAAATGCAAATATTATTTTTAATTGACCATGATCCTTTTTTATGTTTTATCTTCCATGAATTTTTATCTGAGTGGAAGAATATACCAGAGCATCCACTTTCTAAGCCTTTCTGGCTAAAAGACTGGACTTTTTTAAATGAAAGACATTTTTATTCAGAAGTCAGAAACTGAAAATATCAAGAATTTCCTCTGATCTCTCAGTTTCATCATCTTAATCTTTATCCAATGACTTCTATTTTGTAAAGGAAAGATGTGTCACTGTGGAGTCTTACCAGATCTTTCACTTGTTCCACTAAACAGAAAACATACTTGCTCATTTGATCAGTGCTTGCTGGGGACAGTTTATTCCACATACTGACTCAGGTAGAAATAAAGGGAGATTGCTAGGAGGCATTTATTTTTTTAAGTAAAGAGTCACTATTTTGAGGCTGCTTAAAAAAAAAAAAAATTCTTGGCTTTTAAGCAAACAAAAAGACTTGACCAAAACTTTAAGATTTTTTTGTAACATCCCCAGTTACTAAAATACTGAAAAATATTATTTTTTGATTTCTAGAGAATAAAAGCTAACTAAAAATACATTTTTAGAAGAGAATTGGCTTTGGGTGACTAACCACACAATCATAGCAATCTGGTTCAGTAAGGTCTTTTTTATACGGTTCTTCTGTGTATTCTTTCCATCTCTTCTTGATCTCTTCAGCGTCCACTATGTCTCTACCACTTTTATCCTTTACTGTGTCTAACTTTGGGCAGAATTCTCCCTTGATGTTTCCAATTTTCTGAAGAAATCTCTAGTCTTTCCCCTTTTGTTGTTTTCTTGTATTATTAAGCACTGCTCATTGAAGAAGTCCCTCTTGTCTCTTCTAGCTACTCTTTGGAATGCTGCGTTTAATTGGACGTAACTTTTCCTCTCTCCCTTGCTTTTCACTCCCCTTCATTCTTCCACTATTTGTAAAACCTTCTCAGATAACCACTTTGCCTTTTTGCTTTTCTTTTTATTTGGGATGGTTTTGTTCACTGTTATCTGTACAATATTACAGACTTCTGTCCATAATTCTTCAGGCACACTGTTAACTAGATCTAGTCCTTTGAATCTATTCTTTACCTCTACTGTGAATTCATACAAGATTGAAGTCATACATGTCTGGCCTAGTGTTTTCTTTAGTTTAAGCCTGAATTTTGCTATGAGAAGCTGGTGATCTGAACTACAGTCAGCTCCAGGTCTTTTTTTGCTGACTGTGTACAGCTTCTCCATTTTCAGTTACAAACAATGTAATCAATTTGATTTCGGTATCCATCTACCTATCTACACACACACACACACACACACACACACACATATGCAGAGAAAGACAGGGAGAGAAATATAGTTTGTGGATATTCCCAAGTCTTAATTTCATGCTATAATTTAAAAAAATGAATCAAGTACAAAGTAATATGTTTGTACTTACCCTCTAGAAAGTAGATATTTTGTTTCAAGGGCAAAAGTATCACATTTTTCAATTTTATAGGATCAATAAATTTCATGAGGTTTTATGCTAATTCAAAAGACCTTATAAACAGCTATTGCTATGTTTGACAAAATTGAAAATACTTTTCTTCTACTCCTTAGGAAAAAGTCAGAATATAAAAGTAGAATATCACATCTAATTATCCACAGAACTCACTGGATCTTTTGTACTTTCACTGCCCTACTGTTAAAAAAAAGCTTACTACATAAATCAATCACTTCCAAGTTTTAATTACCTAGGTATAGTTATATTCAGCATAATAAAATTAGAGTACTGTATATATCATAAAGTGCTGTTTGTTCTACCCATTCCTGACCCCAAACATTTCTCAAACCTACTTATATCTTTTCAGTTCCTTTAAAAGTCCTGCGTTCATGATGTTACCACTATAATAAGCTGGCCTTACTTCTTCATTTCTGGTCTTCTCAAATCCATCCTTACAAAAGAAATTCAGATTACTGCACTTTTCTCCTTAAATCCCTCAATAACTTCTTGCTGCTGCTGCTGCTGCTAAGTCGCTTCAGTCGTGTCCGACTCTGTGCGACCCCACAGACGGCAGCCCACTGGGCTCCCCCATCCCTGGGATTCTCCAGGCAAGAATACTGGAGTGGGTTGCCATTTCCTTCTCCAATGCATGAAAGTGAAAAGTGAAAATGAAGTCGCTCAGTCGTGTCCGACTCTCAGCGACCCCATGGACTACGGCCCACCAGGCTCCTCCGTCCATGGGATTTTCCAGGCAAAAGTACTGGGGTGGGGTGCCATTGCCTTCTTCTTAGTACTTTAAAAATAAAATCCAAACCTCTTGCAAAGACCACATGTCCTCGGATGCTGTAGCTGGTGTGCCAGGTTCCATCTTCACTCTCCTCCAGCAGGAGGGAGCCTGCTTCCCTGGTGCTCTATTCTTGGAACACTATGTTTCCAGTGCTACTTCTGGGCATGTGAATATCCTAATCCCTCACTCTGGAATATTCTTTCCTCTGTTGTTTGCTTGGATGACTCCTTCTCATCTTTCAGGTCTCAACTCAAATGTTACCTCTTCATGCAAGCTTTCCCTGACTTTCCTGTCTGAAGATGCTCTCCCTCGTTTCTCTCTTCTTCAGTTCAGTTCAGTTCAGTCACTCAGTCGTGTCCAACTGTTTGTGAACCCATGAATCGCAGCACGCCAGGCCTCCCTGTCCATCACCATCTCTCAGAGTTCACTCAGACTCACGTCCATTGAGTCAGTGATGCCATCCAGCCATCTCATCCTCTGTTGTCCCCTTCTCCTCCTGGCCCCAATCCCTCCCAGCATCAGAGTCTTTTCCAATGAGTCAACGCTTCGCATGAGATGGCCAAAGTACTGGAGTTTCAGCTTTAGCATCATTCCTTCCAAAGAAATCCCAGGGTTGACCTCCTTCAGAATGGACTGGTTGGATCTCCTTGCAGTCCAAGGGACTCTCAAGAGTCTTCTCCAACACCACAGTTCAAAAGCATCAATTCTTCGGCACTCAGCCTTCTTCACAGTCCAACTCTCACATCCATACATGACCACAGGAAAAACCATAGCCTTGACTAGACGGACCTTAGTCGGCAAAGTAATGTCTCTGCTTTTGAAAATGCTATCTAGGTTGGACATAACTTTTCTTCCAAGGAGTAAGCGTCTTTTAATTTCATGGCTGCACTCACCATCTGCAGTGATTTTGGAGTCCCCAAAAATAAAGTCTGACACTGTTTCCACTGTTTCCCCATCTGTTTCCCATGAAGTGATATGGCCAGATGCCATGATCTTCGTTTTCTGAATGTTGAGCTTGAAGCCAACTTTTTCGCTCTCCTCTTTCACTTTCATCAAGAGACTTTTTAGTTCCTCTTCACTTTCTGCCATAAGGGTGGTGTCATCTGCATATCTGAGGTTATTGAGATTTCTCCCGGCAATCTTGATTCCAGTTTGTGTTTCTTCCAGTCCAGCGTTTCTCATAATGTACTCTGCATATAAGTTAAATAAGCAGGGTGACAATATACAGCCTTGACTCACTCCTTTTCCTATTTCTTACAACCCTGTTAATTTTTTTTATAGTATTCAACACAATCTGTAACTAATCCAACTATCTGTTTTTTGTTTATAGTCTCATTTAGAATAAAAAATTCATGAGTGAAAATATTTATTTATGTCATTCATCATTGAATTCTAGGAGTCGGTACAGTGTCACCATGTAGTAGGGGCTCAGTGAATATCTACTGCTTGTTTGAGTTTGGGGATTGTGTTAATACTATATACAGCTTAGTATCACAGCCACCTCATTTCAAGTCCCTCATTATTTGTTTTTGCTTTTGTGTGTGTGTGTGTGTGTGTGTGTGTTGCCTCTTTTCTTGGGAAACCCAGTAATTTGAGCCTCATTCCTCTTAATTATGTATGTTAAAACAATGATCAGTAGCATTTATCAAACGTTGTTGTTGTCCAGTCACTAAGTCATGTCCAACTCTCTGTGACCCCATGGACTGTAGGATGCTTCCCTATCCTTCTTTTACTATCTCCTGGAGTTTGGTCAAGCTCATGTTCATTGAATCAGTGATGACATCCAACCATCTCATCCTCTGCTGTCCCCTTCTCCTCCTGCCTTTAATCTTTCCGAGCATCAGGTCCTTTCCAGTGAGTCAGCTCTTTACATCAGGTGATGAAAGTATTTGGGCTTCAGCTGCAGTATCAGTCTTTCCAGTGAATATTCAGGACTGATTTCCTTTAGGATTTACTGGTTTGATCTTGCTGTCCAAGGGACTCTAAAGAGTCTACTCAAGCACCGCACTTTGAAAGTATCAATTCTTCAGCGATCAGTCTTCTTTATGGTCCAACTCTCATATCCACAGCACCTAACTACTGGAAAAACCATAGCTTTGACTAAAGGACCTTTGTTGGCAAAGAGATGTCTCTGCTTTTTAAAATACTGTCTAGGTTTGTCAGAGCTTTTCTTCCAAGCAGCAAGCATCTTTTAATTTCATGGTTGCAGTCACTGTCTTCAGTGATTTTAGAGTCCAAGAAAATAAAATCTGTCACTGTTTCCATTTTTCCCCATATATTTGTCATAAGTGATGGGACCAGATGCCATGATCTGTTGAATGTTGAATTTTAAGCCAGCTTTTTCACTCTCCTCTTTCACCTTCATCAAGAGGCTCTTTAGTTCCTCTTTGCCTTCTACCATTAGAGTGGTACCATCTGCATATCTGAGGTTATTGATATTTCTCCCTACAGTTTTGATTCCAGCTTGTGATTCATCCAGCCCAGCATTTCACATGATGTTAAATAAGCAGAGTGACAACATAGAGCCTTGACATACTCCTTTCCAAATTATGAACCAGTCCAGTGTTCCATGTATTGTTCTAACTGTTGCTTTTGATCTTTAAATATTGCTTATTGATCACTGAATGTGTGTAAAGCATTCTGATAGTGATTTAAAGGGATCAATTATTTTAACTGCTAAGTTAATCCTGAAGTAAGCATTATTCACATTCCCATATTTTAGATTGAGAAAATTGAGCCTGAGTTACTTAACCTTCCAAAAGTCACAGACTCAACAGTCTTATCAGACTGTGTTCTGAGGATGCAATGGGATACTACCTGCAAAGCTGTTGTGGTGGTGATTGCTGTAGTTACTGTTGGGCCAAGAAACTTTGGTAGTTCAGTTACACTTATGTAGAACAGTTCAAGGTTTCAGTAGCCATGGCACATGAGTTCTGGGGCCTTCTCTGTATTTTCCTGCATAACTGGTGTGAATCATTATTCACAGTGAATTATTACTGTATTAGTAAACCAAGTTATTTCCTGCATAACTTGGTTTACTAATACAGATCAAGAAAAATATTTTGACTCTCCACCTTCCCTTCAGTATTGGGTTGGTCAAAAAGTTTGTTTAAGTTTTTCCTTAAGATCTTATGGAAAACAACAACCAAACCTTGTGGCCAACCCAATACAAATTTCACATTGCTGTCTTAATTAAATCTGTTGAATTTCAGTAAAAACTCATGATTCGATTTTCTTTTCCCAGAATTTTTTGCTTGACCTCTTATAAACTGGTGTAAAGGCTTTCATTAAAAAATGAACATACAACCATTACATCTCATC
The DNA here is from genome assembly GCA_006410635.1 of Cephalophus harveyi. NCBI lineage: Eukaryota > Metazoa > Chordata > Mammalia > Artiodactyla > Bovidae > Cephalophus > Cephalophus harveyi. The sequence continues at coordinate 211,720 of SJYT01039809.1, forward strand.
AGAGACTACATATTTTCCCCCAATATAAAGCCACTTAAAATTTAAATTTCAAATAAATATTTCATTTCTTGGGTATACTTGTGTGTTTCAAAATACCCAAGCTTAAATTATTGAAGCAAAATTGAGTAATCCCTACTTTACTGTTTGAGAGCCCAGATATATTATCTGTGTCCAATTAGAATTTATTTCACTCTCATTTAAGTTCTTACAGTGGCTTATTCATACCACTTAGCCTATCATCAATCAGGAAATGTTTGGTGTTTGGATAATATTTTTCTGTTTTGAATTTTTATACCCTGCATGAGATTCTGAGCTCCTCAGAGATCAATGAATGCTGCAGGGCTTTATAGACCAGCTGTGTTATGACTCTGTGCCCTGAGGCTGGGTATCTTATCTTCTACCTCTCAGACTCCTACATGCCCATGGGTTTCTACATTTTGCCTAATAACAAAACATGTCAAATCACAGTTAAAAGAGATGATTGATGAAAAATTATGGTGTCACATTGTGGTGGTTTGTAGTCTTCCAACCAAGACAGTCTCCTTTTTTGGAAGGTGGAAGCTACAATGTAGTCTTGTGAGGTAATAAAACACACCCTGTCAAACAATAAGTAACCTACATAAGGTATTTCACTGGTGTTTCAATACAGAGAGTCAAGAACTATAGACCCAGGTCCTGCTTTGACAGTGTATTAGTGCATTAGGTCCTGAGTTGGAAATTTTTCCCAACATTATGACATTCCATTGAGGGCAAAAACAGAAAGAATATAAAATAGCCTCAATTGATCAGTGATCCCTCTTTCCCTCTTCTACACCCCACCTCCCGCCGCCTCCAGGAAGAGTTTTGGAAGATGGCTACAAAAGACAATATTTAACCAGCTTTTATATCGATAAGCTAAGTCACCTCAATAGTGTCTGACTCTGAGATACCATGTACTGTAGCCTGCCAGCCTCCAGGTTCCTCTGCCCCTCCAGGCAAGACTACTGGAGTGGGTTGCCAAGCCCTCCTCCAGGGGATCTTCCCAATCCAGGGATCCAATTGGCGTCACGTGTGTTTCCTGAGTCTCCTGCATTGCCAGGCAAGTCTTTACCACTAGTGCCACCTGGGAAGCAGCAGCATTCATTAACTATTTCTGCACAGTAAATATTTTTTCCTATAATTACAGTCCCAGTATTTTCCTCAAATAATGTGCCCCTAAGGTAATGGTAGTGATAAAATTGGTGTGTAAAGCACTTCATGAATTATAGTGATGCAGGAATTCCAGTCCTATTGCTGACTACAACCCCCTCAAGGTATAGAGCTTGTCTTTTACACAGTATTAGGTATTTACATGTATTACCTCCTTTTACACTAGCAAAAACATTGTGAAATAGGTGCTATTTTAACCCCATTTTACAAATAAGAAAATTGAGGCTTAAATACCAGTAAGTTTACAGTAACTGATAGAAGCAGGATAATTGCCATTTCTGTCTTATTTCAAATTTTATGCTCTTAAATCTGAACCATTTCTTGTATGATTCTCCATCATAAACTGCAGTAAATACTGAGTATATAGATGGTTTTTATCTTTCAGTATACTGAAATCATGCAATTTGTTTTAGAGTAATATACAATATGTAGACAGGTGAATTGAAGCAGATTGAAGAAATAATGTCAATACTGTAACTCACTATACTATAGGGAGAAATCCTTGCTGTCTGTCAGAATTATTATAAATACATCATGCTTTATTTAGTCGCTATGACATAATATAGAAGAATTCTTTACTGATTTCAAACAGTTTTATTCTAGTGCATGAATACATTTTCCACCTTGCTGCCCGTGGGCTTTAATTGATTTGCCCTTTATTAATATAATTTATATTGCAGGCCTGCTACGTGTTAGGTATTCTGCTTAGTGTTAGGAACTCATATATGTTGAAAATATTGTTTCTGCCCTCAGAGATGTCATAGACCAATGGTGAGAATGACAGATAAACCGGTAGTACTCTATTGAAATCAGTATTAGATCACAGATAACTGTATGTGATATCTTCTTCATTCCACACTCTCCCAAGCCAGAAACAAGGAAGAGGAGGAGACAAGGAAGAGGGAAAAGGAGAAGTCAGCAAGAGAATGAAAGCAAAGCACTTGTTAAAGTGCAAATCATCCTCCAATGTATAGGTCAAGTTCTACCTTCTCCACAATATTTTTTCTGACATCCCCACCTGAAAATAAATTTTCCCTTTTATTAACATTCAAGGCTTTTATTTTGTATTGTTTAGCATATATTATTGCTGTTCAATATTGCTTTTCTTTGCTAGATAGGGAAATATGTTATATATATATATTCATCTATTTTCTAGAAAAATAGCACAGCTACATTAACTCAGTAGATGGCCAGTGCATATATTTTGATTAATGGAGTATAATTATAAATGAAATAAAATAATGGAAAGTCTTATAGCATGATCTATCAAAACATAACATTTCTCAAGTTCTGCTTGCCCCCTAAAATATGCTATTTCCATTATCGTGACTTTCTGTCTTTCTTCTTTCAGATGTATCTCTGTCCTCCTCTGATTATCATTAGTGACATGTCTGCATCCTTTTTAGGTCATTCTATATTTGCCTTTTGTTATATTGGCTTTATAACAATGTGGAATATAAGACATTTGCACATAACATGGATCTGTACAGTATATTAGTAGGTGAATTTACATTCTCATCCCGTGTTTTGTTTATTTGTTTTTAACCCCCTGGGATTCATTTGAGCAATGAAAAGATGGATGCATCCAATGAACTGAATGAGGAACATTTCCTTTCCTTAGAATGATGACAGTAATTAAAGTCATAGTTTTTTACTGATGGCTTTTAAATCATCCTTATGTTTATTTCTTGATTTTCCCCTAATGAATAGAACAAAGGAAATCATTTTCAGATTGTTAAAAACAGTAATGGTTTCAAGCACTCTGTTTAGTGCTTCCTACATATATTTATCATATTCTGTGTATACCCACATATACTATTTCATAGTTAATCATTTAGAATGGTAGGTAGTCCCCTCCCCCAAATAAAATAAGCTAATTTCAATTTGCCTTCTAACTATGAACAACTGTTAATAACTTGGAAATTTAATGAACACAAGGCAAGAATTTTTCACTGAAACTATTTCCATTACATTCACGTAATATTCTTTAAAAACTAGTGCATTTCAGAGTTCTTTGGTAATGGAACAAACAAGTCAGCATAATTTCATGTAATCATGCAGTTTTTCTAAATAGTTTGTGACTATGACAGGTCATTTTTAATCCAGCTAGCTGTTTACATTATATTAAGGCAAAAACCCCAAACTACAAATTTGCAAGCCCTTCATGCTGAAATAATGTCTGTCCTTATATAGCTCAATTCTTGATCCACCAGCAAAACAATTTTAATCCATTTACTGCCTACATCAATGTTCATTAACAGCAGGACAGAGTCGGTTTTAGTAAGTACAGCAAACCTTTCTTTCGTCTGTTTTCTGCATTGGTTCCTGGAACATTCTAAGAATTGAGCAATAAACATGATGTTACAACATGGTCAGCTAGGGAGACAAAGTGAGGGCTGAGTTAATCACCAGGAACAGGGATAACTCTGGATGGGAATGTGCAGATCAGACATGGGGAGCTTAAGCCTCTATGCTGCCCAATAGGAGGAGCAAACTGGGGTGCACACTCTACTTGTCTCATCCAACAATTTTGATAAGGACATACTTACTCCTGAAAATACTTTGCATCTCACGGATACATTATTTTACTCTTTTAGCTAGAAGTGGGAAAACAACTGACAAACACATGTGTGTACACACACACACACACACACACAAATTACCATCCTGCACTAAACTTGTCCAATTAATCAATTTGTATCCTGCTGACTTAAAAAAAGGCACAATGTGGGAGTTGCAAGTTAAGTTTTATTTGAGGCAAAATGAGAACTACATCCCAGCTAACAGCACCTTAAATAGCCCTAAGAAACTGCTCAGAGGTAGAGGGGGACTGTTAGTATATATGTGATCTTGATGAAGTGGGAGTATATGTAATCAAGCACATATTTTTGCAGGGTTTTGCTAGTCATGAGAAGTGGTTGTCACCATGAAGGAATGTAGTGCTTTTCTCGATGTGAGGAGATGCAAGAATTGGGTTCCTACAATCAGCTTCTGAAATCAACTATCTGAAAACATGTTCAGCTAATTTTTCCCAGAGTACAGAGTGCTTCATTCCTCCTCTCTACCCTGGATTCCCTTCAGGGGGTTTTGAATGTCAGCAGCTGCAGCCATACATGATTTAATCGTTGTAAAGGTAGATGGCAAGTGCAAATTTGTAGCTGGCACTCCTAACTGGATTGTGAATTTATGACACAGCTCTTGTTATTTTGCATTGTTTTATCTCTAAATGCAAGCTCTAGCTTCATAAAGAGTTGGGGATGAAAATACATTGGTAAATTTGAGATAAACTGAAAGCAGGAAATCAGAGAGAGAAAATTTCCTTCCCTGGCATTTAGAGAAGTGACCAACGTTCTTTGGTCCTTGCCTCCTGGAATGGAGCGCCAGCAGCAGACTGATAGAAAGTTAGGACTCTAGGACCGTGTCACCAAGGTTTCTCCTTGTATCACTTTTCTATACCCTCCTTTATGTTCACTAACATTGTAGATGCTCAGGGCACTAAATATTATCTTCCTTTTAAATATTTAAAACAAATTAATGATGAGGTGTGCGCTCAGTCATGTCCGACTCTGCAACCTTTTGGACCATGCCCTCCAGGTTCCTCTGTCCTTGGAGTTTTCCAGCCAAGAACAATGGAGTTGGTTGCCATGCCCTCCTCCAGGGGATCTTCCCTACCCAGGGATCAAAACCCTCTCTCCTGCATCTCCTGCATTGCAGGCAGATTCTTTACTGCTGAGCCATCATAGAAGCCCTGAATGTGTAATGTCAATCCATTGTAATCTATTAGAAACTGGCATTTATACAAATCCTAACAGCAATTCTAACATCTATTTACTTAAAGTTAACATAACAATAATAATGGGGAGTAAGGGCTGAACAAATCAAAGGTGGGCCTGTTACTGGAAAATTGGGTTCACCTCTTGGAGGGTGTTGTGCTAGTAGATTCAAACAAGCCAAAGGTCTGGAGAAGGAAGGATGTATTATTACCTTCAGCAGGTAAGGAGAGCAGCAAGGATTGTCCCCAAGCAGTAAAGCTGGGGAGGTTTAAGCTAAGGGTACACACATAGTCATGAAGGGGCTTCAGTGGAGGGGAATTCAGCAGAGAATTGGGGCAAAGGTCGACAAGAGTTCAAGTTTCAGTTGATTCAAGTCAGAGGGGTCCACATTTTCACTGTCCTCCACCTGGGTGAGGGCCTTAGTCCCTGTAGAACTCAGTGATATATTATCATGTGTATCCTTTGAGGAGGAACTGAGACTCTGTTTTATCACTGCACTATTGTTTGACTGCCTTTTCTCTGTTCTTGCGTTCTTTGTTCCTTCTGATCATTGATTACTGAGACCTGTTGAAGGGCAAGCATTGTGGTCATGTTTTGGCCAAAATGATTTATCTTATCTCAAGAGAGTAGTTATCTGTTCCCTTTCTTTGGACACTCCCTAACCTATCTGCTTACAGACTTAACCTCCCTCCCCTAGACCAACATCTTGCTTTTGGAGAACCTTATCCTATTCATCAAAAAAAATAAAAAAGTTGGTTGGCTTGCTTCCCACAGAAGAAAGAATGTGGAAGGCTAAATATATAGCTGAATACCTTAGATATAGGAGGAAAAAATATTTCCCATCATTCACTGCAGAAGCAAAAATACGGTTAAGTTCAGAACTTAAAGAATTAGTTTGACTTACGAGCCAGGAAAAAGGTTAAAAAGTTGCTGTAAGCAGTAAGTCACTATCTTTACACAATACAGTTTAGATTGCATATAAATAGCATTCTTCTACTTCAATTGAAAAAAATATTGGACAAAGATTGTCTCAATTGCTATTGCTGTCACAAACCACTTGGAAATTTAGTGGCATAACACATTTTGTGTGTTAGATTTCCAAATGATGAGCCAGGAATTTGGATAGGAGGCAACGGAAATAGTAGGGATGGTTGCCATACTTTAAATGCCTGGATTCTTTGATGGAATGATTGAAGCCTGACAGCTTGGGGGCTCAAACCATCTGAACGGACATTCTTTCACTCACCTATGTGGCAACTTGGCTGGAAAAATGAAATAGTGATGCTGAAAACTCAGCCTCGGTGCACTGGTGTTGAATCAAAGCTCAGAGGTAGAGTTTGGGTGAAGCAAAGAAGAATAGCTTTATTGCTTTGCCAGGCAAAGAGGGACACAGGAGAATCGTGACCTTAAAAACTGTGTCCCAACCTGGAGGGATTTGGTGAGGAGTTTTATAGCAATGGTTCAAGGGCAGAGCTGCTGATAAGGATCAGAGTGTGTGCAGTGCCTGCGCTTCTTTAATCTGGTCTCAGGTCTCTTTTCCTTCCAATGAGCAAGCATCTTTTAATTTCATGGCTGCAGTCACTGTCCACAGTGATTCTGGAGCCCAGGAAAATTTGTCACTGTGACCTTCTCGGGAGTGAGGAATGCTCATCTCTTCCATTTGCTGGGGATTTTAGCTCTGCTCTTGTCCAGTCACTAATTTGTGTCCAGCTCTTTGTGACCCCATGAACAGCGGCATGCTAGGCTTCCTTGTCCTTCACTGTCTCCTGGAGTTTGCTCAAATTCATGTCCAGTGAATGTGTGATGCTATCTAACTATCTCATCCTCTACCACTTTCTTCTCCTTTTGCCTTCAATATTTTCCAGCATCAGGGTCTTTTCTAATGAGTCATCTCTTCATATCATGGCACCAAAGTTTTGGAGCTTCAGCATCAGTCCTTCAGTGAATAGTCAGAGTTGATTTCCTTTAGGACTGACTGGTTTGAACTCCTTGCTATACAAGGGACTCACAAAAGTTTCTGCAGCACCACAGTTTGAAAGCATCAACTCTTCAGCGTTCAGCCTTCTTTATGGTCCACCTCTCACATCCAGAGACATTACTTTGCCAAAAAAGGAGAGACATTACTTTGCAAACAAAGGTCCATTTAATCAAAGCTACAGTTTTTCCAGTAGTCATGTATGGATATGAGAGTTGGACTATAAAGAAAGCTGAGCACCAAAGAATTGATGCTTTTGAACTGTGCGGTTGGAGAAGACTCTTGAGAGTCCCTTGGACTTCAAGGAGATCCAACCAGTCCATCCTAAAGGAAATCAGTCCTGAATATGCACTGGAAAGACTGATGCTAAGTTGAAACTCCAATTCTTTGGCCACCTGATGTGAAGAACTGATTCAATGGAAAAGACCCTGATACTGGGAAAGACTGAAGGTGGGAGGAGAAGGGGACAACAGAGCATGAGATGGTTGGATGGCATCACTGACTCAATGGACATGAGTTTGAGCAAGCTCCAGGAGTTGGTGATGGACAGGGAAGCCTGGCGTGCTGCAATCCATGGGGTTGCAAAGAGTTGGACACAACTGAGTGACTAAACTGATCTCACATCCACACATGATATCTGGAAAACCCTAGCTTGGACTATAGGGACTTCTATTGCAAAGTGAGGTCTAGGCTTTTGAATTTTCTATCTAAGTTTGTCATACTTTTCCTTCCAATGAGCAAGCATCTTTTAATTTCATGGCTGCAGTCACTGTCCACAGTGATTCTGGAGCCCAGGAAAATAAAATTTGTCACTACTTCCACTTTTTCCCCTTTTATTGTCCATGAAGTGATGGGACTGGATGCCATGATCTTAATTTTTTAAATGTTGACTTCTGTAAAGGAGATCAAAGGCATTCTTGTGTGTATCCCTTCAGGCAGAACCAGGACCCTCCCCTAAGGCTACATTATTGTTTCTAGGCTCCTCCTCACTCTTCTCTGCATCCCCTTCCTTCCTTGATTAGCAACTGTTTGAAATGCTTTCATGCCCAGGGGCCCCACAGGGTCCTGATCAGTTTCAGAAATGCTCCTTAAATCTGAAGTGTTCCATATAAATAAATTTATTTCAAAAGAAAGGCTTTGAATCATGGATTGTGATGACAAAAGGAACACCATGCATCAAGAATAATACTATGACTTCCAATGAGGAAATAACTCTTAATGAGTTTATGTGCCAAGGACTGTGTTTCTCATAATGAAAAATGAGGATAATGCAAAAGGAAATCTACTCTCATCTTTTTTAAAGTAAGTAGAGGAAACAAGACTGCACACATACAAAATTAATGCAAGAAAGAAACTGGCAAATTCAATGTCTTCTGAGAAACACAGTACCAAAGCTACAGAAGTATAAAATAAATATAAATTACCTTCAGAAAAAGGAATCTGGGAAGTCTTCCTTAATGGTAGCATTTGATCTGGCATTTGATCTAGCAGTTAAGAATGAGCAATATCAAGCTGAGGATTTATTTTCATCCTGACTATGATTACATCATTGCTTCCATTTTGTTACAATTATGTTAAAAGCCTTCTTTGTCAGAATAAAATTTATACATCAAGGTGGTTTCTTTTTGATCTGTGAGAGGATTCACTGTGTTAATAACTGTCAATTTGCAGAACAAATCATCCAAAGTCACTGAATTAGAAGGTTTTTTTTTTTTTTTTTTTTTTTTTTTACCTTTTTATTCTCTTGGTTGGCTGAGTACTTTTTTGACTGGTCCATCTGGGGAGATGGGCTCAGTTGTCTCTTGAATTCATGGTCAGCCAGGAAGTGGCTGGTGGCTGAATATGCAGGATGGCCTCTCTGCCCAGTGACTGGCAGGCTGTCAGCCAGAGCATCTTGGTTCTCTTCCTTCTGGTCTCTTATTTATACCTGTCGGCTATTTTGACTTTATTCACAAGGTGGTCTTAAGAGAGCAAGCACAGAAAGAGCATGCTTTCATGGCACAAGTACATTTTAAGACTCTGCTTGCCCTCTATTTGCTAATGTCTCCTTGACCCAAGCAAGTCAATGGACAGAGCAGAATTGACTAGGTGGAGAAATAGATTTCACCCCTACATGGGAAAAGCTGTCACACTGCAAAGGGCATGAGCATACAGATGGGAAGAGTTTATGCAATTTATGCAATGTTATCACACATGACTTCTCAGAAAATAATTGCTGAATAGAAAATTGAAAACCTGGACCTGTGTATGCTTTATAGGCTAATATTTACTCTTGAAAATAGAACAAAAGAAGCTTTTAGAAGTATTGTGGAAAATAAATAGAACAAATCACGTCTATATTGAAGAAGTAATTCATAGGGCCTGGACTCCATCTTAGGCCTGTTCATGCTGATCATGCTCGGCCACCTTTCCAATGGACTCTGAACTCTGTGTTTGGTGCCTATGAAAACAACAACCAAAGGATAAGACCCTCTCCAGACAGGGGATCCTTGAAGATCGGATCTAGGTTACGCATCGCCTAAGAGAAAACATACACTAATCACCCCTTCCTCCAGACAGGCCATAAATTTTTCTGTATCGGAGTGTAACCTCGGGCTTATTGATTACTGGTTAATTGTTTGAGCACATGAGCACATAGCAGGTGAATGATGGGTTATTGGGATTGTATTTTCCTTGGTTTATGTAAGTCTCAAGGAATTTGGAGTGGTGGGTTCGGACACGTGCACATGAGGTATAAAAGAGTTTCACAAATGCTGGTCGGGGTCCTTGGCTAAAAGGAGACTCTGCCTTGGGCCCGCTGGTGTAATAAACTGCACTCCACTATCTGCATTGTCCTTCTGAGTGAGTTTGTTTCCCGGAACGCGTGGCTACAACAATATAATACGTGGGATAGCATGCTGTGTTTGTGAAAAAAATCATATGAACATGATTAAAATCACTTAGGGTTGTACTATTACATATATAGAAAAATACAAAAAATTGAAATTAAAGACAAGTATGATGATTAATATATTGATACTATATTCAGCCACTTAAATTTTGTTGATTCTGCTCTATGTGATTTTGGAATCATATTCATGTATTGTTATAGGACTTAGTTAAACATGACTTCTTACATGTGAATTCTGGAATGCCCTCTGCTCACTGTATTTTAACTTAATTTCAGCACCTGAATCTTGATACTGATCATCAAGTCTAAATGTCAGCATTTAATAGCTTATCTAGAGGTTATTTAAATTAATCCTTCAAGAAAGTAGCAGAAGGTTCTGTTAAAGGTGACAAAACCTAATCTATTAAAAATTCTTATTTCCTAACACAGTTATACATGATAAAATCCAGATATGCAGTATGTTCAACGGCTCTTTGCAATCCCATAGATTGTAGCACACCAGGCTCCTCTCTCCATGAGGTTTCCCAGGCAATAATACTGGAGTGAGTAGCCATTCCCTTTTCCAGGGGACCTTCCTGACTCAGGATTGAACCCAGGTCTCCTGCACTGCACGCAGATTTTCCTACCATCTGAGCCACCAGGGAAGCACACATACATTCAATAATTATCTCTAATTCTTCTGCTGAAGTATAACAGAGGGACTAGGTCTCCTGTTGAGTCTGAACTCACTTGCCAGTACCCCTTATTGCACTTAACCCAACCAGTTGTTGTAGAATGTGAGTTTATCTACAAGATCAGTCTTAATTATTGTGCATGTGTCTCTGCAATCAGTCAAAGCATGTCCTGAAAGAACTGACTATGACTGTTTGCAGGCTACCAAACAGTTTATTTCCTTCCACCACGTTATGTGCATTGTTGATGGTGGCCTCCTGGTGCTACACCATGTATCTATCTCAGTGTTCTACAAATTTTGAACACGCTCCCTCATAGTAAAAAGCATTTAGCATATGTATATTTCTTCATTTTAAATTGTATATATGTTCTGTTGCATTCTGTGTGCTCAGTAGCTTCAGCTGTGTCTGACTCTGTGCAACCTTATGGACTATAGCCCACCAGGCTCCTCTGTCCATGGGATTCTTTAGGCAAGAATACTGGAATGGGTTGCAATGCCCTACTGTAGAGGATCTTCCCATCCCAGGGATTGAATCTGCAACTCCTGCATCTAATGCATTGAAGGTGGATTCCTTGCCCACTGGTCCACCAGGGAAGCCCCATATATGTCCTGTTACTAGCCAATATTCCCAAGAACACTACAAACCTGGGATGTTATTCAATAATTATGACTTCAGGTATGAATTCATCATAATCTTTTTCATTATTTTGTATGTTTTCACTTATTTATTGGCATCATTATTTTGCCCCATTCTAAGAAAGACTTAGGTACAAGACAGTGGCTGTTCACCACTTTTAGTTGTTTGTCATTATTTGAAACTATCTTTTCTTTGTCATTTCTTTCCATGAATCTTTTCAAGCCTCTTGTTCATTTTATAGGACCATTTTAGTTGGGGCCATTCTGATGTGTTTTGAAAATTGAGTACATTTTTAATTTTTTATAGGAATATCAACTCCTGCTTGGAATTTGAGTTGAAATTAGAAATGAAACCAACTATTATAGGTTCTATTTTTTTATGTCTACCCTTTGCCTCATATATTTTTATCTTGTTCAAGTCTAAGCTCAACCTTTTGTATCAAGAATTATTCACAATATTACAAAAGAGGAAATACAATTTGTAAATAAAGCATTGGCTGCATCAAAATACACAAAATAGTAAGTAATGTTACAGAACTGAGATTCAAATCTGGATATGTCTAAATAATAAATAAATCAGTGTTCTTTATACTGAAAATGATTTTTGCAATTTCTTTAAACATCTTTCAGCAATGTTACTTTAGACACTTTCATTCTCAAATACAGTTAGAAAAACATAAACCATTATGGGTTACAGAGAAAAGAAAAAAATAGCACCAACCCTTAAGAATCTGAATATCTTAGGAAGAATCGGACAAAAAAACATCGACAATAAGGATAATATAATAAACATTATAAAGAAATAAGTCCTAGGTAAAATGTAAGTAAGGAGATCCAATCAGTCCGCCCTGAAGGAAATCAGTCCTGAATATTCATTGGAAGGACTGATGCTGAAGCTGAAACTCCAATACTATGGCCACCTGATGCGAAGAACTGAGTCATCTGAAAAGACCCTGAAACTGGGAAAGATTGAAGGCAGGAGGAGAAGGGGATGACAGAGGATGAAATGGTTGGATGGCATCACGGACTCAATGGAAATGAATTTGGGTAAACTCCTGGAATTGGTGATGGACAGGGAGGCCTGGTGTGCTGCAGTCCATCGGATCGCAAAGAGTTGGACATGACTGAGCGACTGAACTGAACTGAACCAAAAATGTAAGTACCCAAGATTGGCATTTACTAAAAAAAAAAAAAAAGAAAATAGTCCAGGAAATATGGGCAGCAAGGAGTTCCAAGCAGATGGAGGGAGACATCAGTTAGAATGAAGGCTGTCAAAATACCACACAGAATTGATCAACTTCAAATGATTCATAGGACTCTGGTAAGGGATTCAAGGTGAAAAGGAACAAAGATAAGGTCGGAGAGAATAGAGCCCAGTTCATAAAAGACCTTCTGTAGCATGCTATGGACGTCAGATTTTATCTTGAATTGTCATGAGAGCTATTGAAGGATTTTAAGTAAGAAGTTACTTTATCAGATTATTTCTTTTAGAAAGATCACAGTGTATAGTAACATTAAGATTGTTATCTGAGTAGGACCACAAGTTAGGAGATATTTTAGATACTCAAGCTAGATGGTTCTAAGATGGGGGCATGCTGTCTGAAGAACAGGGAACAAATCAAGGAGACAAAAATTTTAAAAAAACTATCAACCCCATTAAGGTATTAAAAAATAGAAATATACATAGAGCTGGAAAATACATGGGGAAAAAGAGAACTTGGTTAGATTTTAAGTTTGTTATGGTACAAATTACATTTGAAGTGTCTAAAAGATATTCAAATGTGGATAATATTTGATGGAATAAATTTGAGTTTCACAAAAATTTTGGTTCTTAATACCTATTAGTTGGATTTCGATTAAGTGGAGTGGGAAAACTCTGTCAAAGAATATTACTGAGCAGTTATTATGTTCCAAGTACTATTTTAATTGCTTTATATATATTTCCTTACTTAATTCTTATGACAAATGCAGTTATTTTACAGATGAAGAAAGAGAAAAATGAGGCTGATACTTATGTAGACAAAAGTCATTGAGACAGTGCTTTGCTTCTTTTCATAACTGAGTGCATTTAACTTTGTGGATATAATAATTATCATGATCATGCAGACTCTGACCTGGGCTTAGCTTCTTGAGGGTCTTAGACTCTTATGGTAAAACAACTAATTTATAAAAATTGTGAAAACTGGAAAAAATATTTTGACCTGGAAGTCATTATTAATGAGCAGGGTGTCATTTTCCACTTTTTTTTTTATTGTATTTTGTTAAAAATAAGATTTGCTCATAAGTTCTATATTTCCACTAATTGAGATATAGCAATGGAAACACAGGTTAACAAATTTTAACCTGATATAGTTGTTTTTATTCTATCATTTTTATAACCTCTAAGAATCTAAGGGGTATAATTCTTGTCACTTAATTCCCCTGATATGTGGGTCCCCAAACATGCATGATTGTAGAATTAATGGGAAACAGGAGAGAGAACAAGGGGCAAAGATTGACGGTAGAAGCCCACTTAAGAAGAGTAGATGTCATAACCGAGGAGTATATAAAATTAAAGATAAAAGCAACAGAATAGCAGACTATAGCTCTACAGGGATGAATTTCCTCTCAAACTGAATTATCTCATGATAATAGAGAAGTGAATTTTTAGTCCTATTGTCCTCTACCTGCAGTGATGTTACTATAGAAGGGATATTTATCAATTTCTGGAGACATCTCTGATTGTCATGGCTAGATATGAGGGTACTACTGATATCGACAAGTAGGTTCCAGTGTGCTCTGCTTAGGTACTCAGTTGTGTCCAACTGTTTGCGATTCTAGAGATGCAGCCAAACATCCTGTAGTACACAGGACAGTTCCCACCAAATATTATCCCATCTCAAATGTCAATAGTTCTGCTGCTGAGAAACCCTACTTTTGCCCAGAAGTTCCATTTAGGGGAATTCCCTGGTTGTCCAGTGATTAGGGTTTGGCACCTATACTGCAGTGGCCAGATGGCCTGGGTTCAATTCTGGTTGGGGAACTAGGATCCCACAAGCTATATGGTGCAGCCAAATAATAAAAACTTGAATGAATATTCAGACCAAAATAGATAACTGACTGTCCTCAAGAACTTTTCAGCCAGAAAATTTAGCCTCTTTTGAAAGTCTATCTTAATTCTTTGTGAATTACCCCATGAAAAAAAGAAAAAAAAAGATTATTAGAAATCAATAGAAAGTTAAAAATGGAGTGATACATTGCTAGTGAAAAATAATAATTTCTGCCTGCAACAAAATTATTCTATTATTTTGTTAAGTCTGAATCTAACAAACTGAAGTTTAGAAAATAAGTTTGAAGAAGATGAAGGTAGGAATTATTCATATGATCTTTTTATTAAGGAATAAAATGATCTTAGGCATTGCAATTCAATAAGTGGAGCAACATGCATATGAGAAGTAATTGCAATACATTTACTTGTTAATCAATAAAGTAATTACATGCACAAAGCTTCATCACTGTTTTTCTTCCAGAGTCCAGCTAATTGTTTCCAATTGGAGATCAACTACCGGCTCCTTCTCAGTCCCCTAGACAAAAAATGAAACATAAATTTTGCAGGAGACAGCCATTAGTATGAATGGCATGTTTCTCTGCAGACTGCAAATAATAGGGAAATGAATAGAAGGATGATTTTTTTTTTTTTTTTGTATCTGGTTATTAGATTATTGTTAGTGGTGGTGAAACAGCTGTTCTTGGGATGGAAGTTTTGGGCTGAGGGAATGATTGCTGCCAGAAAAAGGAGGCCCACAATGATGTATAAATACAGGTGGCTCTTCAGGCAGGACCACTGTGGCATAACAATGAAACAGTCTAGGCACCAAGATGCGGGAGGGGTGGGTACACAGGGGAACAGTATTCAGAAAATAGGACTGCATAGTTTCCTTCCAATCTTTAATCACTTTCATTAAAAGCAATAGCGCAAAGATGAGAATCTCTTAAGTATAACCTTCACACGAAGAGGCTGAGCTATGACCATATTAAAGTATTGAAATTTCCTACCCATCTATCATTAGTCTACCCATTCATCAGTTCATCCATCAAATCTTGCTTCTAACCATACAAAGGAGCTTCTCTGGTGGCTCAGATGGTAAAGAATTGATCCCTGGGTTGGGAAGATCCCCTAGAGAAGAGAATGGCAACCCACTCCAGCATTCTTGCCTGGAGAATCCCCATGGACAGAGGAGGCTGGCAGGCTACAGTCTATGGAGTTGCAAAGAGTTGGACACAATTGAGTGACTAAGCACAGCACCGCACACAAATGAGAAACTGCAATTACTTCCAGTCACATTTTTCTCTTGAACTCTGAAAAATAGAGAATATTTATTTATATCTCTGCTTTCTGGTTGTCCTACATTTCATCAGGTTTATAAATAAGGGAGAATTATGAGATACAGAACCATCTTCTTTGTTTGACATGGTGGAAAAAATAACTTGAACTGAATTATTTAGGAAAAAAGTCAAAATTATAGTCTTTTCAAGTGATACATTTGTTTTTTGTTTGCTTGCTTATTTCAGCACATTCATATACTTATATCTACTTTTGGACTTTTGCATATGGTCTTTATTTTTTTTAACTGAAGCATAGTTGATTGACAATGTTGTGTTAAGTGTCAGGTTGTACTGCAAAGTGATTCATTATACATATATGCATTTTTTTCAGATTCTTTTCCCTTATAAGTCATTACATAATATTGAGTATGGTTTCTTATCCTATACAGTTGGTCCTTGGTTTCTACTTTATATATGGTATTCTGTATGTGTTAATCCCAAACCCCTAATTCATCCTTACCCCCTAACTTTCCTCTTTGGTATCCAGAAGCTTGTTTTCTGTGTCTATGCATCTATTTCTGTTTTGTATATACTTCTGTTTGTATCAGCTTCCATGGTGGCTCAGATGGTAAAGCCTCTGCCTGCAATGTGGAGACCTGGGTTCAATCCCTGAATCAGGAAGAGCCCCTGGAGAAGGAAATGGCAACCCACTCCAGTACCCTTGCCTGGAAAATCCCATGGATGGAGGAGCCTGCTAGGCTAAAGTCCACGGGGTCGCAAAGAGTCAGACATGACTGAGCGATTTCACTTTCACTTCTTTGTTGTTTGTATCATTTCTAGATTTCACTTCTAAGTGATATTATCTGATATTGTCTTTGATTTACTTCATTCAGCATGATAATCTTTAGGTCTATCCATGTTGCTGCAAATGGCAGTATTTCATTATTAGCCTGAGTATTACTCTACACAATCACATATACATACAGAACATCTTCTTTGTCCATTCATCTGTCAATGGACATTTTGGTTGCTTCCAAGTCTTGAATGTTTTCAATTAACCTTATCTCTACTTTCTAACATAGTAGTAGCTAAGAATTCAGCAAGAACACAGTATTTTACATAATCTACACCAAAAATTTATATTGTACTTTGAATCCTTGAAGTCCAATCTTCAACTCCTGTTGCTGTTGATATATATATTTGGCTCCTGATAATTGAGTTGGAATCTACCTATTCATTATTTTGTAAAAGGAAAACAGAATTGGAAGCCAAAAGAACAAGTTTATTTGTTAAGAATGGGTGCTTAATATCATATTGTGTTCATAAAAGTGAATATTTTTAATGTGAAGCTAAGAAATTTTAAAGTTTGAAAGGACGACCATTCATGAATAACTTGTTTTTTGTTACTAAGCTTTGAGAAGAGTTGGATATTCATTTCAGTAGTCCTTCTGGTCTCTTCCAAGACAGGGCTATGTTCTAGAGACTTGAAGAGAATGAATGTAAGCATTCATAAAATACCCATTACATAAACAAATAAAATTCACAAAATACACAATATGTCCCTTTGGGAACTGTGTTATTTCTCTTCTTCCAAGATAACTAAAATTCTAAAATACACATTAAAACATAAAGACACTAAAATAAATGCCTATCAAAATCTGTGCTATATTCAACCTCACTAATTAAGTTGGATTCTGACTTCTTAAAAATGAGTAGTTTTGTTTAGCTCAAGGAGAAAATGATTCTGCTGTCAAGAGACTAGTATTCCAATTTCTACATTATTTTTATGCATAATTGCCTCATTACTTCTATTTCTCAGTTTTCCTGTCAGTAAAAGTGGGATAACCTTTGCCTCTTATTCCTCAAGCCAATCTTAACTGTAATCTTGGGATCATGAATATTTAGGTAGTAAGCCCCTAGGAGGTAGAACAGAAAGAATAGAATAATACTTGCATTTTAGGGGATTCCTTTTAGAAAATATTATAAATACCAGAATTTCAGAATCTTAGAGATGGACATATCAATATGTATTTGTTTTTTTCCCCATAGAGCTCACCTTTCTCATTATCTCAATTTTCTCAGTGTCTAATCTCTTACAACTCAAATGTTGAAAGTGTAATTGAGTTATTTTTGGTAGTATCAATTTCTATGAATCAAATTTAGAGTAAAATTTCTTACAAATATGTGGAAACAGTTATTTCAAATAAAAATAAAGAGATGTAGAAAGTTTTATGTGTATTTTATCCATATAATTAAAACAGATTCCCTCATACAAACTAGATCAAATTTGCCTTGTAATGTAATTACATTGGTAGATAGGGTCACAGCTCATTTCTGACTCTACTTAGAGAGCTAAAAAGGGCACGTGTAAGTATCATATCTTAACCTCGTGATTTGCATAAAGTTCTCTAATAAACATACCTGGTCATCATTGAATCATTCAATTCCCTTTGTTGTTTATAAATGGTAAGAAAATTGGTTTTGCCAAGGACCACTGTTGCCTCAAGAAGAATTTAGCTATCATGCGTTGAGGAGCTGGTTTATGAACTATCTGCAAAATTTCCATTTCCAAAGGTAACACTGCACAAATCTCCAAGGTTACTGTGCTCTCCAAGGCACATTAGTAAATATCGGCAAGGTTTCCATTTTCCTGACAGAAACAATTACAGATGCCATGCAAGAATAATTTCACACAGAGTTGAGGCAGACATCAGAAGTCTCTTAGGTAATAGTTGCAAATATTTATGCTAATATCATTTAGCTTTTCACTTTAAAAATCAGATTAGTGAATCTATGCATTTCTTTTGTTGTCAGTGTAGTTCTGGTTACTGACCAGGTTCTTGGCCTCCTCAGTCAATAGAAATTGATGAGACTAGACAGGAAATTCAGGAAAGGTTTCACTGGACCTCCTGCCACAGGATAAGAAAGCAAAAATAAGAACAGCTTCCCTTGTTCACTTTCTGAGGGGGCCAAGCTGGTTCCTTATAGGGAGTGATTTATACGGGGTGACCAGTCCAATGGTTGGGCCAGAGGGGTGACTTAGAGGGTCTGCCCACCCCCTTGGTGGTGCTATGTGCTGGGTGCATGTGTAGTCCCTGCTTTTGCTCCTGAAAAAGTGAAAGTGAAAGTCCTGTCTGACTCTTTGCGACTCCGTGGACTGTAGCCCACCAGGGTCCTCTGTCCACAGAATTCTCTAACAAGAGTGCTGGAGTGGGCAGCCATTTCCTTCTCGAGGGATCTTTCCAACCCAGGGATCAAACCCAGGTCTCCCATATTGCAGGCAGACTCTTTACCATCTGAGCCAGCAGAAATGGCAGTATGTTTTTTGGTCTTTTTGTATCTTGTTCATAATTTGCCCTAACTGTGCATGCATACTATTTTTAGTCCCTTATAGCAGTAGTCCCCAACCTCTGATATCTGAAGATCTGAGGAGGAACTGATGTAATAATAATAGAAATAAAATGCACAAGGCATGTAATATGCTTGAATCATCCTGAAACCATTCCCCTGACATCCCCATCTGTGGAAAATTGTCTTCTTTGAAATTGGTCCCTGGTGCAAAAAGGTTGGGGACCCTTCTTTTTTTTTTTTTTAACCAAGAACCCCCTGCCCATTTTTTTTTTTTTTTCTTTTTTTTTAACCAAGGACCTAAACCCTTGGTATAGCTTTTTTTTTTTTTTTTTTTTTTAAGGAGATGTTTGTCTAGGTGTAAGCACTTCAGCAAAGGATCCCAGGTCCCAACCTGTCTCAGTTGCAGTTGAAGGAATTCACAAATAAGATAGGAGATTTCTTCACAGCTTCTTTTACATTCTTCGTTTTTGGTACATTAAGCCTTATAAATGTTCCATGTTTTACTTGGAGTTTATAGGCAGAAGAAAGGTAAAGAATATGAATCTCTGAAAGAAATCTCCTTATTACTGGATGATAATGGGTCCTTGGGGCCTTCCCTGGTGGCTCAGTGGTAAAGAATCTGCCTGCCAATGCAAGAGAGATAGGTTCAGTCTCTGGGTTGGGAAGATCCCCTGGAGAAGGAAATGGCAACCCATTCCAGTATTCTTCCTTGCAAAATCCCAGGGACAGAGGAGCCTCTGGGCTATAGTCCATGGGGTTGCAAAAGAGTTAGACATAACAATAACAACAATGAGACCTGAGAAGGAATAGCAGGAAAAAGTGTGAGGGTCAAAATTCTTCCCATCTCCACACTTTCAGCTGAAACCTCCTCACCTAATATGGAAAAAGCAACATTAAACTATGGAAAATGAGGCAAAATTTAAATATTAAAATAGCATAAGAAAAAATGTACTTTAAAAGCAAAATTATCTATAAGAAAATAATTTAGAGGCCAAATACACAGAATTTAATATTAACGATGACACTTGATTAGCATTAGTCTGAACTGACATCTTATCCCTTCTTTATTTCTACTCTAAAGGTAAAGAATACCATGTAAAGATACTGTGTTCACCTTTACTAGCCACATGGTATTGGACGACCGAGGATGAGATGGCTGGATGGCATCACTGACTCGATGGACGTGAGTCTGAGTGAACTCTGGGAGATGGTGATGAACAGGGAGGCCTGGCGTGCCGCGATTCATGGGGTCGCAAAGAGTTGGACACGACTGAGCGACTGAACTGAACTGATATCATTATTTTATATATAAATAAATATGTATATATCATTTTTGAATGATTATCTCTTTGGAAATATTAATTATTATTTATATATGTATAGGATAAAATTATATAATTTAGCTTGTTTCATAATATACTTTTCCAAAAGTTAATAAATTATATTTAAATGGATTCAGAGAACAGCTTGCTAATGGAGAATGATTTGGGGATCTTCTTGAATTTATGATTTCTGTTTCTTTCATCAGTTAAAATTTCACTATAGATTTTTGCTTACAGATGGACTTCTCTGGTGTGTCATAAATATGACCCTCTTCTCTAATTGTGTTGATATTTGTACCTATAAAGGGGCTAGGATAGAAGTGATAGAGGATGAGGAGCAATTGAATGTGTTTCAGTTAAGTGGTTAATGAGGTCTGTAAATATATTAAAAATTCTGTAGACTAAAGAAGTTCAGAATCCTTGCTCTAACACATATTTATACTGTAATGTATAGCAAATACTGGACTTTCCTAATAAATTTGAGAATCTGATTTCAGGAACTATGTATATTTTATTTTTATATAGCTGGTGCTTAGTGTACTTAGATGTATCCCTCTTCCTTTGAAAATTACTTTTTCATAAATCCCATTATGTATACTTCATACCATTTTAATATAAAAAATCTGTTCTATTGGTTTGCAGCTATTTATTGTTTCCTTTCTTCCTTTTGTATAATTAAGTCTTTTTATATTTTGCCTGTAATTGGTATCATGCAAAAACATAGATGTTTTTAACCCTGTCTCTCTAGTGGTTATGACTTTGTCTTCCAATGCAAGGAGTGTGGGTTCAATACCTGGTCAGGGAGCTAAGATTCCACATGCCTCACAGCAGAAACATAAAACAGAAGCAGTATTGTAAAAAATTCAGTAAAAACTAAAACAAAGGAATAGGCATTGGGATATATGAGTGGATGGATATACACTTACTTAAGATACATACACATACTTACTGTATCATAAATATTCTTAATTTTCAGTATGCTATAATGGTTTGATAACTCAAAAATTCTTCCTGACTGAGGAGAGACTGCCCCTCCAAGTTCTTCCCTGGTGACTCAGATGGTGAAGAATTTGCCAGCAATGCAGGAGACCCAGATTCTGACCCTGGGTCGGGAAGATCCCCGGGAGAAGGGAATGGCAATCCACTCCAGTATTCTTGCCTGGAAAAATCTCACGGACAGAGGAGCCTGTCAGACTACAGTTCAAGGGGTTACAAAGAATTTCATACAACTAACCCTTTCACTTTTTCAGAGATAATGAAGTGCTCAGACAGGAACATACCTTTGATATACAAACTAACCAGTCTAAAGCCTTGCCTCCCCTACCCCCTTGTCTGGCCCTTGCACCCAGGAAGCTACATTTCTCTGCCTTAAATACCCCAGGGCCAGTCTTCAAACAATTAGCGCCCACCCTTCTCAAACACCCTCCAAAATTATTCAAACAGCCAGATCTTAAACTATCTTCCCTGTCCTGCCCCGCCCTGCCCTGCGCTGCCTTGCCTTTCCTATGAATGTTCAATAAAGGCCCCAGCCAGCCTACCCTACATCTTATCTTCTGCCTCCTGACCATCCTGGTGGTTTCCTTTAAGGCCCTGCATGGCATCATGTTATGCTTCTTGTCTTTAGGAGCCCCATGTATTATAAAATTGGCTTTTTCCTGAACCTCTCAGTCTCCTTTTATGGCTGCACCTAACTAACCATTTCATAAAGAATATAAAATGCTTATGCATTTCTTTGATCCTTTCTTCTTCCTTCCTTCCTTCCTTTCATTCAGGCATTCTTTCTTTCCCTTCCTTCCTTTCTTTGTTCATTCCTTCCAGGGAGAGGCAGGGTGAAATAATTTATTTCATAGAAAAACATCCATCTGGAAAAGCTTCAATCCCCAAGCACAGTTATTAGAGGAATTATCATTTGATTATTCCAATAGAACCCATTTGAGAGCCTAGTGTTATAACACTAAAGAATCTGTGCTATATTTCTGGCATCAATTGTCCATATTGTTTTCTAATTTCTGAATTATGGTGCCAAATAATTAACAGGAACAACTAAAATCAACAAAGGAAGCATGACTATAAGTAGTTTTCAACAATAAAACTCTGAAAAAGCATCAGTTTGTCTGTTCATAATTTAATCATCTAGATAACTACCAGAAGAAAGAAACAATCAGAGCTTGGCCACAAGACAGAGCTCATGCAGAAATGATAAAGATGCTATCAACTGGCAACATGAAGAAATTATGCAAAATAATTGCTTTTCCTTACATTTTACCAGTTCCCTCATTCATTTTGGTACAGATAGAGGCCAGATAATAAAAGGCTTCTGGATGTTAACTTACTGAAAAGTTATCTTCACTGGTACACTCTGAAGCTTATGGACCATGACTTAACATTATAGGTATGACCCATTATGTGCAGGGCTTAATTAATAAATAAGTGAGCTCATAAAAACTTAAATTTGTTTAGAGCAGTGCTTCTCAAACATTAGTATTCATAAGATCCATCCAAAGGTCTTAGCTGAAATATAGATTTCCAGTCCTTAGCCCCTAGAGACAGTGATTCAGTAGGTTGTAAATGAAGGCCATTTATTTGTTATTTAACAAAATCCCAAATAATATTGATGGTGACAGTTTTTCTAGTCAATGGTTGAAGTGGCTTCTTTATTCAATGTTTAAAAACTACTTTTAGTGCCATATTGAAGCACAGATTGTGAATCGTGAGAGAGTGGTGAAAGTGAAAGTTGCTCAGTCCTGTCTGACTCTTTCCAACCCATGGACTACAGTTCATGGAATTCTCCAGGCCAGAATACTAGAGTGGGTAGTATTTCCCTTCTCCAAGGGTTTTCCTAATCCAAGGATCAAACTCAGGTCTCCTGCATTGCAGGCAGATTCTTTACCAGCTGAGCCACAAGGGAAGCCCAAGAATACTGGAGTGGGTAGCCTATCCCTTCTCCAGTGTATCTTCCCAATCCAGGAATCGAACCAAAGTCTCCTGCATTGTGGGTGGATTCTTTACCAACTGAGCTATCAGGGAAGCCAGAGAGAGGTTATGGTGTGTTCAATTATTCTATTTACTGATGCATGCAGACCCAGTTTAGAAAGACTTATAAAACAAAAGATGAAAGAGTTGAAGTGCTTACAGTGTTAACGAGTGTGGTGACCTCTGCAAGCTTACACGTGTACACTTAAACTCTATGCCTATACAAGCTTACATTTTTTAAGAAAGAAATTAAACAAAGAAAGATACAATTCAACATGTACTTGCAAATTCTGGTAGTCTATGTAAGATAAAACTGTGCTTCGGAAGACTATCAGGTGGACCTTCATTCAGGAAATCTATATTTAAAGTCAAATTTGCATGTTGAGTAGAAGTTAGCAAAAGCAAGGGGAAAGTACACTAGGAAGATGGAGCATCTAGTTCAAATCCCTCCTTGCTATGTTGGAAGAAGCTCAGAGAGTTGAAACATAGAAGGAAGTCCACAGCAGGAGTAAGTTTGGGGTACAGATAGGTGGATAGGGCCTTGTGTTCTAGGTTAAGAAATGTGGATTTTAGTCCAAGTGCAGTAGAAAGTTGCTGAAGGGTTTTTTAATAAATCTTAAAGATTTATATGTTTCAAGATCACTTTTGCTGCTCTGTTGTCTTTGGTTTTGGTTGTGCTGGTCTTCGTGTGGTGCATGGGTTCTGCCTTGAGTCTCACAGGCTTGTCTCATTGCACAGCACAGGTTCTAGAGTGTGAGGCTCAGCAGCTGTGGTGCACAGGCTTAGATGAGCTGCAGAAAGTGGGAACTTAGTTCCCTGCCCAGGGTTCCAACCCATGTTGCCTGCCTTGGAAGATGGACTTTCAACTGCTGGACCACCAGGGAAGTCCCCTTGCTGCTCTGTTTAAAATGGATAGAAAAAACTAAGAGTTAGGTGGAGAGACCATTTAGAAGTCTATTGACAATCTCTATTTAACAGACCATGCTACTGCAAATCATTAATATTAGCTTTGATCTTATTTCCTATTAGCTAACTCTGAAATGAATATGTCTAGAATCCTCTCTGCCTGCTATCTGGCATTACTATATCCAGTAACTTTTGGATATCATTTTATTACACAGTGATTACCAGTGAAAAGTACATATTTATTTTCAGAAGCTCCCATCACTCTATTTTTTTTTTTTTCCTCCCTTAAATATCCCTGTGGTGTCGGTGCCTGACTGGTTCATTTCCCCCCAAGTAGGACATGAATTGTGAGTTGTGGTTAAAACCTCAGGCTTTGAGATCATGCTGCCAAAGGTCATAACAGGCTTCATATCAAGATTCTTCTACTAAGTTATTTGTCTGTTCAATTCTCTATCTTGATTCTGTCATCTACAAAATGAGATCCGAGCACATTAACACAGAAAGCTCTCCAAAGGTCTTAATTATCATTACCATGTAAAATCAAAATAGAAACATTTCTATAAAATTTATACTTCCCTGAAAATATTGTATTTGATTACAAATGCAGATGGATTATTTCCACTTAGGGAACCGTTTGTTGCAAACATTAAACATAGAGAAGCTGAAAAAAATTGATATCTAATTTAATTTCAATTAAATCCAGTGCAGGTCAGCCACTGATGTATTCAGAGAGAAACAGGATAGAAAATATGTACTCATATCTCAAGGCTATACTTTATTACAACAAAATATTTTTTCATAAAAAGTAGGAAACTGTAACCAATAGATATCTGTAGAAACATCTATAGATTTTATTAAACATAGATAAAATCTTTTAATAATAGGCCAATCAAAGATAAACTAGTATTCAATCCACTTGAAAGGGAACTGATCAGAATAAAGGGAAAAATAACAACAATGACATAAAGAAGAACATAGTTACCCACTCTAGTAGTCTGGCCTGGGAAATTCCATGGACAGAGGAGCCTAGTGGGCTATAGTCTATGGGGTTGCAAGAGTCGGACACGGCTGAGCGACTGTACCACCACCACCAACAGCAATGATACAAAGCACAGCTCAACACATGGAAGAATTAAGTGAAATTACTTAATCATCTTTCAAGTTCAGACATTTAAGTTTTTCAAGCACATCATTTACTATCACTGAGGTGACCTCTGAGTAAATGTCACTCAGTGAACTAACTCAAGGGCTGTTCTCCATTATTATTAACTATTGTTTGTAATTAGGATGGCTAAATTAGAAGTACTTATGTCCTAACAATGCTATATGCTAATATTATACCTTAAGTCTTCTAAAAGCAAAAGTTTTGATGAATATATTTACAAAAGCAAATTTAATTCCCTTTCGAATGACTGAAATTTTATCCTTTTTTATGTTTTTATTGAAGGATAATTGCCTTACAGAATTTTGTTGTTTTCTGTCAAACCTCGACATGAATCAGCCATGCCAGAGGAAGGGGAACCTCCCTATGAACCTCCCTCCCATCTCTCACCCCATCCCACCCCTCTAGATTGATACAGAGCCTCTGTTTGAATTTCCTGATCCAAACAGCAAATTCCCCTTAACCATCTATTTTACATACAGTATGTAAGTCTCCCTGTTGCTCTTTCCATACATCTCACCCTCTCCTATCCTATTTATGATATATCTCCATCAGTTAATACTCAAAACATGAATGTCCTTGCCTATAACATATTTATAAAAGCAATATAAACCAGGAAAACAGATTATTTTCCATATGAATATTGCTTACACCTGATAAGAGTCCCTTG
>SJYT01039809.1:237814-258601 GCA_006410635.1 Cephalophus harveyi
TATAATACAATCAATAATCAAATTTATTCATTCAGCAAAATATTTAATGATTTTCTATTACTATGCCTCAAACATTTTTCTACATGCTTGGATCTGAAGAATAAAATTAACATACCAGATCTCATGGTGCTGACTTTCTACAGAGAAAGATGTGCAATATATTGTTAAATTATAAATATTACTGATATATAATTTATATATACTCAATATTTCAGGAAGCTAAAAACATTATAAAGGAAAAAAAAAAAAATGGAGAGCATCCAGAGCACTCAAGAGGATCCTCTTCTAGAAGAGGTGGTCAGGGAAGGGGGCTCTGAGGATGGAGTTGACAGAGTCTGGAGGAAGCATAGGGACCTATAAGGCTTCTGGCAAAGGAGCATGCCAGGCAGGAGGGATGCCAGCATAATTCTGTAGATGGAAACTGCCTTTAGATGCTCTGGCAGTAGCCGGCGGCCACTACAGTTGAATCAGGGTGAATATGGAGAAGAGCGGGAGTCAAGAAGGTTGAGGAGGCTACTGGGAGCCTGATAATTTAACTCCAAGGCCTGTTCTGGAATTCCACTTTTACTGTGTGTCAAGATAAGAGAGATCACTGGAGATTTTTGTTCTGGTTTGGTTTTAATCGAGGTACAGTTGCTTTACAATGTTGTGTTGGATTCTGCTGGGCAACAGCGTGAGTCAACTGTATGTATACATATGTCCCTCAGATCTTCCTCCTCCCACCCCTCCTCCCACCCATCCAGGTCATCGTGGAGCACCCAGCTGAGCTCTTTCTGCTACACTGCAGCGTCCCACTAACAATCTGTCTTACACGTGGTAGCGTATATATGTCTGTCCCAGTCTTAACTGAAGGCTTTTGACCAGAGGAATAACCAATCTGTGACAAGTGTGAAGAGGACATTGGTTGTGAGTGGCAAGCTGACTTGTAAAGGCACAGAATGAAAGCAGGGAGACAGGGAGAATTGTTTGCTTAAGGATTTCAGTCTTGGGACTGTGACAACTGGTTGCATCGCAGAATGTAGGCTCTATTTTGAAGAAATGTACTGGATATGCAAAGTTTAGAAAAAGTAAGCTATCCATGCTACTCCATTAACTGTAAGATAAAATCCCTCTGCTTTTATTATTAATTAAAAAAAATTTTTATCCAAGTATAGTTGATTTACAATGTTGTATTAATTTCTGCTGTATAGCAAAGTGAGTCAGCTATCCATTTACAGACATTCCCTCTTTTTTGGATTTTACTGCCATTTGGGTCATCACAGAGCACTGAATAGAGTTCCCTGTGCTATACAGCAGGTTCTGATTAGTTATCAATTTTATACATAGTATCAATAGTGTATATATGTCAACCCCAAGCTCCCAATTTATCCACCCCCATGTCCCCCTCGGTATCCATATGTTTGTTCTCCATGTCTGTGTCTCTATTCCTGTTTTGCAAATAAGATCATCTATACCATTTTTCTAGATTCCACATATATGCATTAAGTGAAGTCACTCAGTCATGTCCGACTCTTTGTGACCCCATGGGCTGTAGCCTACCAGGCTCTTCTGTCCATGGGATTTTCCAGGCAATAGTTCTGGAGTGGATTGCCATTTCCTTCTCCAGGGGATCTTCCCAACCCAGGGATCGAACCTGGGTCTTCTGCATTGTAGACAGATGCTTTACCGTCTGAGCTACCAGGGAAGTCATATGCATTAATACATGATATTTGTTTTTCTCTTTCTGACTTACTTCACTCTGTATGACAGTCCCCTCTGCTTTTCTGATTCTTCATGATCTGACTTCTGTCTCCAAAGCCTTTTTTGCACCACATTCCAATATTTTATTTTCTTTTGATTGTTTTCTCTATTTCCATATTTGTCCATTTTTGTAATATTCACTTTTTCATGCCTCCCAAACAAATTCAAATTTTTCATTCAAGATTCACTTCTTCCGGGAAAACTTCTTCAAACTCTTAAAGCAAGATGAGGATGCTCCTGTGTTTTATTAAACTTAAGCTTTCTGTCTCTCTCTCTCTTTCTTTTTTGCCCTGCCTTGCAGCATTCCAGACTTTAGTCCCCTGCCTAGGGATTGAACCTGTGCCTCCTGCTGAGGGAGCATGGAGTCTTAACCACTGGACCACCAGGGAAAGCTTTTAAATTCAGGTCTCTGTCTCACTGACACACATGCACTCACACTCCCAAAAAATGTACACAGACAGATATTGACACAGCATATATCTTATTTATTGCATCATGTGTGAATTTTCTTTTTTTTTTAATTGATAAAAAGTCAGGATTAAAACTGGATTATCATGACTTTTATTTTTTTAATTTATTTTAATTGGGGAATAATTACAATATTGTGACAGTTTTTGCCATACATCAACATGAATCAGCCACAGGTATACATATGTCCCCCCATCCTGAGCCCCATCCCATCCCCCCCACCTGGCCCTATCCCTCAGGGTTGTCCCAGAACACCAGCTTTGAGTGCCCTACTTCACGCATTGAACTTGCACTGGTCACCTATTTTACATATGTTAATATACAGGTTTAAATGGTATTCATTCTCTCAAGTAATCCCACCCTCACCTTCTCCCACTGAGACCAAAAGTCTGTTCTTTGTGTCTCTTTTGCTGCCCTGCATATAGTATCATCAGTACTGTCTTTTCTAAATTCCACAAATATACATTAATATATAATACTTGTCTTTCTCTTTCTGACTTACTTCACTCTGTATAATAGGCTCCAGTTTCACCCACCTCATTAGAACTGACTCAAATGTGTTCCTCTTTATAGCTGAGTAATATTTCATTGTGTATCTGTATTACAACTTCCTTATTCATTCATCTGCTGATGGAAATTTAGGTTGTTTCCATGTCCTAGCTATTGTAAATAGTGCTGCAAAGAATATTGGGGTAATATGTCTCTTTCAGTTCTAGTTTCCTGGGTGTGTATGCTCAGCAGACGGATTGCAGGGTCATATGGCAGTTCTATTCCCAGTTTTTAAAGCAATCTCCACACTGTTCTCCATAGTGGCTATACCAGTTTGCATTCCCACCAACAGTGTAAGAGGGGTCTAACCATTTTCTTCACACCCTCTCCAGCATTTATTGTTTGTAGAATTTTTGATGATGGACATTCTAATTGGTGTGAGATGATACCTCATTGTGGCTTTGCTTTGCATTTCTCTATTAATTAGTGATACTGAACATCTTTAAAAAAGATGGGAATACCAGACCACCTTACCTGCCTCCTGAGAAATATGTATTCAGGTAAAGAAGCAACAGTTATAACTGGACATGGAACAACAGACTGGTTCCAAATTGGGAAAGGAGTACATCAGGGCTGTATATTGACACCTGCTTATTTACCTTATATGCAGAGTACGTCATATGAAATGCTAGGCTGAACAAAGCACAAGCTGGAATCAAGATTGCTGGGAGAAATAACAATAACCTTAGATACGCAGATGACATCACCCTTATGGCAGAAAGTGAAGAAGAACTAAAGAGCCTCTCGATGAAAGTGAAAGAGGAGAGTGACAAAGTTGGGTTTTGTATAGTGCCTGAATAGTAGTGGTGAGAGTTGGCACCCTTGTCTTGTTCCTGATTTTAGAAGAAATGCTTTCAATTTTTCACCATTGAGGATAATGTTTGCTGTGGGTTTGTTTTATACAGCTTTTATGTTGAGGTATATTCCTTCTATGTCTACTTTCTGGAGAGTTTTATCATAAGTGAAAGTTGCTCAGTTGTGTCCAACTCTTTGCAACCCCATGGACTATACAGTCCATGGAATTCTCCAGACCAGAATACTGGAGTGGGTAGCTGTCCCCTTCTCCAGGAGATCTTCCCAACCCAGGAATCAAACCCAGGTTTCCTGCATTGCAGGCAGATTCTTTACCAGCTGAGCCACAAGGAAGCCCAAGAACACTAGAGTGGGTAGCCAGTCCCTTCTCTAGCAGATATTCCTCTCCCAGGAATCAAACTGCGGTCTCCTACATTGCAGGCGTATTCTTTACCAGCTGAGCTACCAGTGGGTGTTGAATTTTCTCAAAGGCTTTCTCTGCATCTATTGAAATAATAATATGGTTTTTATCTTTCAGTTTGTTAATATGGTGTATCACATTGATCAATTTGTGAATATTAAAAAATCATTGCAACCTTGAAATAAAGCCCACTTGATCATGATGTGTGGTTGGCTAGAATTTTGTTGAGGATTTTTGCATCTATGTTCATCAGTGATATTGGCCTGTAGCTTTCTTTTTTTGGTGGCATATTTGTCTGGTTTTGGTATCAGAACTGTGGTGGCCTCATAGAATGAGTTTTGGAATTTTTCTTCCTCTGCAATTTTCTGGAAGAGTTCAAGTAGGATAAGTGTTAACTCTTCTCTAAATTTTTGGTGGAATTCACCTGTGAAGCCATCTGGTCCTTTAGATTTTTGATTACAGTTTTAATTTCCATACTTGTGATTGGTCTTTTCATACTTTTTATTTCTTCCTGGTTCAGTTTTAGAATGTTATACTTTTCTAAGTATTTGTCCATTTCTCCCAAGTTGTCCATTTTATTGGCATATATGAACTTCCTTTTCTTACTCCTAGAATGTATAGACTCCAGGTTCTTTTGGGTTAAAGGCACAATGATTTTATTTTGTATTATTGACTTCTAATTCAGGGCCAGATACATTCTAGATGCCAAATAGATAAATATATGAGGACATTTTTCTCAATTTTATATTAGTTTTATAAAAACACATTTTATTTTGCCTAATAGTATATGTAGTGCACATTAATTTAGATTACATAAATATTTCTGAAATATTGAATGCCTGAGGTTATATATGACAACTTTATTTATGTGTAGTTACTTAAAAACAACTCTTTGAGGACTGTTTGGGGAAGAGGCTGATTTTTGCACCCCATAGAGTGAAGGTATATTAAACTATAAGGACTGTAGGAAGGCAATTTTGGCATAAACACATCTTTCTGTCTGTAAATATAAAGTTCATCTATTAAAAAATCCTTTATTTTGTTGGAAGAATTCTTGAGAGTTATAAATGAGATTTACTGAATGATAAAACATAAAGCCCTTCATATTCCCTATTCTTGTTTAATATTTTATAACAATACACTTTGGCAATTTATTAAAAGAACAAAACCCATCAAGTGATTATATTGAGACCTTTGTTTCTGAAATATACTTGCAGAAAGTTTTCAAATACACATAATAATTTCTATAGTACTTTGCAGCTATTAATGTTGCATTTTTCCCCCAAAATCACACAATGTATTATTAAAACAACACAGTTCTAGAAAACACATTTCTTTCTGATCAGAGGTGTAAGATGAAAGTATATGATGTTTTCTGAAGGTTCAAGAACTATTTGTAAGACTTGTCCCTCAAGAATTGTAAAGCTTTCAAAGGAGATATTGTAGCAAAAGGAAAGGATAGTTTAATACACAGCCTTCTCATCATATGCTGTGAAAACTGTGATGCCAATTTTTGGATATTCAGCTTTGAATTAAAATAACACACGTTTATAATAATTCTTTCCCTTACAAATATGTACTTAACAGAAATGGGGTACCTAGAATATATCCAAGCGACACAGTGTTCTGTGGGATCTTCACTTCCCAAATAAGCATCAAACCTGAGACCCTGGCAGTGAAAGTGCAGAGTCCTAACCACTGAATGGCAAGAGAATTCTCAATCATATTGTTATTTCCATCAGTTGTGCCAGTTACATCCTACTTATAAACAACAGTAACTGTATATCTTAAAAGAAGAAACAAAAATCAGGGCTGTTCTGAGGCTTCAGAGCTGCTGTCATCAGAGCTCACATCATCACAGGAGTGTTGAACTGGTGGCCAGACACCTGAATTCCATCTTTACCACAGTCTTTGCTTCAGTGGTTCAATAGCAAAACATTAAGTCACATGTCCTCTCCAGAAACCACAGAAGAAGTATTTGGTCCTCTTATTTGTCCTTTTGCAAAGACTTGCAAATTTCCCTAAAAGAAAACCATTACGATAACAAGAAAATATACTTAAATACTGAATAGTAAGACCAAGTCAAATATTTATGATATCAGTGCAGTTTATGCTAAAGTCAGGAATAAAACTGTAATTTCCCTGTAGATAAGGCTCATCTTTTCTATCTGGAAAATCTAGGCTTTCTAATCTGAGATAGAATAGATATTTCGAGTTACACCTTGGACCAGCACATAAAGCTTTTTAACATACTTGCTCTATGACAATATTCTACACTCAGCAGTTCCTAAATGGTACACAGTGTCTTCCATATCTAGCTACTGAAGCAAGAATGAGAAACCATTCTCGGTGCTAAGCATTGTCCCATAACAGAAATCTTCTAATGTCATTACCATAACTGCCACATTGTGTCAAGCGGGCACCAAAGAGTCAGATGACAGAGATTATTTGGTGTCAAATAGTCTCTGCAGTCGGAGAAGGCAATGGCACCCCACTCCAGTACTCTTGCCTGGAAACTCCCATGGACGGAGGAGCCTGGTAGGCTGCAGTCCATGGGGTCGCTGAGTCAGACACGACTGAGCGACTTAACTTTCACTTTTCACTTTCCTGCATTGGAGAAGGAAATGGCAACCCACTCCATGGTTCTCGCCTGGAGAATCCCAGGGATGGCGGAGCCCAATGGGCTGCCATCTGTGGGGTCGCACAGAGTCGGACACGACTGAAGCGACTTAGCAGCAGCAGCAGTCTCTGGAGTAAAATTCAAATTTTACTCTTTGAACAGGGTGCCATATAAATTCCCCAAACTTGTCTATGAGAATTGTACCTTAGGATTTTTCTAAAGATCCTTTAGGTTTCTTTGTCCTTTTTGACACATAAAACCTAAGTTCTAACAACTGATAGGCACGTGGAGAATGAAGGATGCTTGCAGGCCAAATTCCTATACCACCCAAGCTCCCAAGCCCTTCAATCACTATTGAGATGCCACCTAAACCTTATTTACAAAGTTTTAAAGTGTGCATTCTTCTTAAAGTTTAGCTTTGTTTTTTCATCCCAATAGAGCATTTCTTCACCCCAATCTGCTACAGCATATATTCCCTGGTGGCTCAGAGGGTAGTGTCTGCCTACAATGCGGGAGACCTGGGTTCGATCCCTGGGTTGGGAAGATCCCCTGGAGAAGGAAATGGCAACCCACTCCAGGATTCTTGCCTGGAAAATCCCATGGACAGAGAAGTCTGGTAGGTTACAGTCCATGGGGTTGCAAAGAGTCAGACATGACTGAGCAACTTCACTTTCTTCTTTCTTCACCCCAATCTGCTACAGAATATATCTACCTCTAACATATCATTATAATTTTTGTGTTAGAGATTTGACTAGCAAGTGTCAGGTAACTTTTTTTTTTTTCTGATCACTTGTTTCATTGGGGCTTCCCAGGTGGCTTAGTGATAAGGAACCCATCTACCAGTGCAGGAAACACAGATTTGATCTCTGGGTTAGAAAGACCCTCTGAAGAAGGAAATGGCAATTATTCCAGTATTCTTGCCTGGGC
Organism: Cephalophus harveyi; assembly: GCA_006410635.1. NCBI lineage: Eukaryota > Metazoa > Chordata > Mammalia > Artiodactyla > Bovidae > Cephalophus > Cephalophus harveyi. Next base: position 245,332 of record SJYT01039809.1, read on the forward strand.
AATCGCATGGACAGAGAAGCCTGGTGGGCTATAGTCCATAAGGTTGCAAAGAGTCGGACACGACTTAGTGATTCAGCAAGCAAACAAGTGGTTTTACTATATATTAATACACATTTAAACAAGCCTCAGTAGCATAGCGGTTAGGCGAGCAAGTAGGAAAGCAGGTTAAAAGACTCTGATGCTGGGAGGGATTGGGGGCAGGAGAAGAAGGGGACGACCGAGGATGAGATGGCTGGATGGCATCACTGACTCAATGGATGTGAGTCTGAGTGAACTCCGAGAGATGGTGATGAACAGGGAGGCCTGGCGTGCTGCGATTCATGGGGTCGCAAAGAGTCGGACACGACTGAGCGACTGAACTGAACTGAACTGAACTGAATACACATTTATGCAGATATGGCATGTGTCAATGGAGAATGAATTTCATGTATTAGGCTAATACCTATGCAAACCATCCCCAGACATTAGAGACCTAACACATTAGAAATGTTTAGCTCACGTTATAGTGCATCATTGTGGGTGATTTTCCATTCTGGTTCCTTTCAAGTGTGGCTCTGACATCCCTGAATGTTAGCATTCTCTCCTATACCTTCAGCATTTTATGGGAAGGTTAGGGAAAGAGTGTGGAGAAGCATATGAGAGGTTTTCATGGGCCAAGGTTGGAAGTGACCAAACACTACTCCATTCTCGTTCTGTTAGCTACAACTCAGCTACATAGCCCTACCCAACTAGGAGAGAAGTAGGGGAATGTATTCTAGTTGGGTAATAACCTTTCCCAGAGAAAATGAGTTTGATAAAGGACTAGCCAGGCTCTGTTGCAGTCATCAAGACAGACCACCATTTAGGAGCCTTTCTGTTACTACTCCTTGAAACTTTAATCAAAACCTATGATGCTCTCTCAACAACAAGCACTTCCAGATAATTAATTTTTAAAACTACCCTTTAAACATTTCTGTGAATTATCAAGGGCTCCTATTTTCAGAAAGATAAAGAGCCTCATGGAAATTGGCTGTCTTCTCTTTGACCCTTCAGCCACAGGGGTCTTGTAATACCAAATCCTCAAATCCAGCTCTGAAAATCATGCCTCTCTTGACAGGTATGCTGCTCAGTCACTCAGTCATATCTGATCCTTTGGGACCCCATGGACTGTAGCCCACCAGGCTCCTCTGTCCATGGGATTTCCCAGGCAAGATATAGCTCTTTTACGTGCATTTTCTCAAAATGTGATACTTTACATCTATCTAAACATGGTACAATTTATTCTATGACTACAGAGGAAGTATTTGGCTTAGAGAATATGGAGCTGTTTATGCTAATCAGTAACTGTTTAATAACAATCACTTAAGTTATTTCTCTAAGGCATGATGCCCTCCAGGACTATGCTCAATACTATCTGGGACAATACTGTGTGACTCCAGGCAGTCACATCTCACATGACCTCCAGGGAGGAGAGCTCTCCCTCCCTAAGTCTTTCCTTCTACTTCTCTGCACTGAGCGATGCCCCAGTTAAACATGATGTTAAATTTGGAGACGCCTTTGGGATATTAACTTTAGAAGTTAGATGAATACACATGTGTGTGTTTATGTGTGGTGTGCCTGGAGGGCAAAGAGTGAGCGTTTACTTTTATGTCATAATACATGAGTAGAAATGATGCCCAAAAGTCTTCAGCCTAGTGCTTACTGGATTAGTAAAATGTTTAAATATATTACAGCTAATCAGTATCAATACATTTGTCTTTGTGCATCTTCTTATTCCGGCCATAACGTCTACACTGCATCTTGCTTATACGTGTAAGAGTGCCAATTTCTTAAAAATATTCCAGCTTCTTCAGTTCAGTTGAGTTCAGTCGCTCAGTCGTGTCCGACTCTTTGCAACCCCATGAATCGCAGCACGCCAGGCCTCCCTGTTCATTACCATCTCTCGGAGTTCACTCAGACTCACGTCCATCGAGTCCGTGATGCCATCCAGCCATCTAATCCTCGGTCGTCCCCTTCTCCTCCTGCCCCCAATCCCTCCCAGCATCAGAGTCTTTTCCAATGAGTCAACTCTTCTCATGAGGTGGCCAAAGTACTGGAGTTTCAGCCCTAGCATCATTCCTTCCAAAGAAATCCCAGGGTTGATCTCCTTCAGAATGGACTTAGTGATTTACAAATGCATAGATGAGTCTTTGAAGTCTTAACCTTTATGACTGCTTGTTATTTCTTTATTTATACCTCTGTGTGCATGTGGGTTTAGTTGCTTAGTCATGTCTGACTCTTGGTGATCCTATGGACCGTACGTAGCCTGCCAGGCTCCTCTGTCCATGGGATTCTCCACGCAAGAATACTGGAGTGCATTATCATGCCCTCCTCCAGGGGATCTTTTCCAACCTAGGGATCAAACCCACATCTATTACATCTCCTGCATTAGCACACAGGTTGTTTACCACTGTCACTACCTGGGAAGCCCATTTTATAGCTCTACTTAATACCAAGACTACACTTTTCTCTTCCATTTTTCTTTTCCAGATCTCACCAATTTCCTGAGAATTTCAACCTTAAGCTGACATGACCCTACAACTGCAGAGCCAGAATCATTTTAATGTTTTGACCTAGCATCTCTCCCAGACTTCCATGATTAGAACTAAATCTTTGGCAGGTGTCTTTTCTCTCTCTCTCTCTTTTTTTCTTTTTCACATTGCTATTTCCATGTAACTTTCTGAAAACATGTTTTGGGCTCTGGATTTTTAGAAGTTTTTCTGGACACTCTGTTAAATAATTTATATTATATGACCACCCTGCCAAAAAAGCTACCTATCTAAGGTGGTGTCCCTGAATGTGCTAAAGAGATATGTTTGAAAGAGATACAGATTATTGAAAATTCCAAATGGTGTCCTTACCAGTAGACATATTTATGTGGTTGGGAAATAAAAAGTTTAAGAGGCAACGATTATGAATGTCCATTATTAAATGTTCACTTTTTTTTTTTTTTTTTAACTAGAATTTACTTTCACCCAGACTTTCCAGGTGGCACTAGTGGTAAAGAACCTGCCTCCCAGTGTAGGAGACATAAAGAGACGCAGGTTCGATCCCTGGGTCAGGATGGCAAACCCACTCCAGTATTCTTGCCTGGAGAATCCCATGGACAAAGGAGCCTGGCATGCTACAGTCTATAAGGTTGCAAAGAGTTGGACCTGACTGAAGGACTTAGCATGCACACATTTAACCAGTTTTCTTTATTGTTCATCATGGGGCTATGTTTGATTAAAAATTCTTTTACAGTATCTCTACTGGATTTTATTCTCCTTGTAAACAGGCTTTAGTCTACACTAGCTCTTTAAAAGCACCTTGTCAAGCCTATATATATGCCTGTCCTTAGCCACATTGGGCCTGTCTCTCCACCATGCTTTCAGTAAACTACTGCAGTGAGCCTGCAGCAGAACTGCCAGGAGAGCTTGTTGGAACCTGGGCTGCAGGGCGCTACCCCCAGGTTCTGATTGATAGGTTTGAAGTGTGGTTGAGAATTTGCATCTCCTACAGGTTCCCAGGTGATGCTGATACTACTGATTTGGGACCTCACGGTGAGATTCAGTGTGCCTCCTACTGTTTGCCAGTTTTCACAGCTAGAGTCACTTAACTCACACATGTTGATTCTGCACCATGCAGGTAGAAAGGAATATGGGCCTTTCATTAGTTCAGTATGAGGTGATTTTAGGGCAGATTTGTCCTGGGTAGCAAAGCTTAGCCTTTGATGAGTTTTCCAGCTCCTACATTTCATCCCTTCCTAAATTTTTTGCTGGACACAGTGTTTCCTCGGGACTAGGACACTTTGACTTCCCTTGCTCCATGCCTTCTGAAAGCTAAAGATGAGCAGGTAAACTCACTTCCTGCATCTGGGAATCTTCCTGGTTGCATTCTGGATAGCTGTACCCTGTTCACTTTGGCGGCATTGATTTGCCTGTGCTAATTTCTTTCCATTGCTTCTTATTAAGACTTTTCAGTTTGCCTTTTCTGTGCCAATGAGTCCAGTGTTCTGGGTCTGGTATTCCCAAGCCTGACCTCAAACACTCCAGGCTAACTTCTTCTCTGCTTTTCAAACATGGGGGTGATTTACTCAGTTGAACACCATCGTTACTGTTTCTATGACCACTGCCCATTCTTTCCCTCTCTTGATTTGTATCTGTGTTCCAGACCCCTCACGCCGGTCTCATCTCCCTCATGCTCTGAAACTCAGTGCTGGCCTAGTCTTTTTCCTCCATGAATGATTACTTTTCTGGTAAGACCATGTACCTTGGCTGGGAAGGTTCTAATGCTACCTACAGGTATGACTTAGGTCCAAGTAACTCAATTATATGATTTCCTTTTTAAACCTGTGTCAATCAGATCTGTGGACTTGCTATGCAAAATGCAGTCTGAGGATCAGTGGCTTTCAGCATGTTAGGGAAGTTTATTGGAAATGCAGAGCCTTAGGCCTTAGCTCAGATGGACTGAGTTAGAATCCATGTTGTAACAAGAGCCCCAGGTGACTTTCAAGCACATTGTAAAGAACCGATGTATGGTACAGCACCTATAGGTTAAATTGCTCCCACCTAATTGTGATTAATTGAGACTAATTGTGACTCTCAACTTTACCAATCTCTATTTTTTCTGACTTCCTTATCACCACTGATGTGCTACAAAACTGTGTCGAGTGAATCCTTGCTGACAGTGTCAACTATAACCAAAAATCCATGATTCTGTAGGAACTCAGAGTCTATGTACATCTCACATTTGTTGTTTCCTGATATATCTTTTGCACAAGGTTTTCCAACTCTGTCAGCATACCAAAGGAATATTTCTTCATGCTTTTGGTCATGATCTTATGCAGACTTGGATGACAGGCAGTCTGACGGTCCACGGTGGGTGAGTACCACTCAAGTTGAATGAAAAATTTTAGGTGCTTAATGTAATGCTAGTCCACAGTAGGTAACCATCCAAACATTCTCATCAGCATTTATTGTGGAGAAAAAGTTGAAGGTGCATAAGGGTGAGTGAACTAACTTCACCCCAGAGCTTCAGAGGTGGGTGAGGCCAGCAGTACTGGTCTGGACATTGCTCAGTGAATGCCTTGGTTACCAGAAACTCATCCCTGAAGGAGCAGGACTCTAGCCAGTTACTGAGTCCACAAGTCAGGTCCAACCATTGCAGGGAGCGGGCTAATAAGACATAGACAGAGTATCTAGAACTTCAGTCTAGAATGCCTACACAGAGTATAGGACTACAGTCCCTGAAAGAGGAAACTGATATATTCTCCTGGAGACCCAGCTGGACAGGCCTTTACTCATAAGCAGTGCTCCAGAAAGAATATGGGTTCTAGACTCCAAGTGGGCTTAGTGTGATCTTGAGTAACTTTACCCTCAGAAAGTCTTCCCAAGCAAATAAAAACGCATGTCCAGTGGCTTAATAGAGGACTGAAAGAATGGATGCTTAATTAAGTGGTAGTTTATTATGTTTAACATGGGCTTACCTGGTGGCTTAGACGGTAAAGGACCTGGCTGTAATGTAGGAGACCCCAATTCTATTCCCGGATTGGGAAGATTCCCTAGAGAAGGAAATGGCTACTCACTTCAGTATTCTTGTCTGGAGGATCCCATAGACAGAGGAACCTGGCGAGCTATTAGTCCATGGGTCACAAAGAGTCAGACATGACTGTGTAAATTTCACTTCACTTTTTATTATGTTTATTATTGAGGGAATCCTATTCTTATGCTTTATTGACTATGCCAAACCCTTTGACTGTGTGGATCACAATAAACTGTGGAAAATTCTGAAAGAGATGGGAATACCAGAGCACCTGGCCTGTCTCTTGAGAAATCTGTATGCAGGTCAGGAAGCAACAGTTAGAACTGGACATGGAACAACAGACTGGTTCCAAATAGGAAAAGGAGTACGTCAAGGCTGTATATTGTCACCCTGCTTATTTAACTTATATAATGAGTCAGTTCTTCACATCAGGTGGCCAAAGTATTGGAGTTTCAGTTTCAGCATCAGTCCTTCCAATGAATATTCAGGTCTGATTTCCTTTAGGATTGACTAGTATTATCTCCTTGCAGCCCAAGGAACTCTCAAGAGACTTCTGCAACACCACAGTTCAAAAGCATCAATTCTTTGGTGCTCAGCTTTCTTTATAGTCCAACTTTCACATCCAAACATGGCTATTGGAAGAGCTATACCTTTGACAATAGAGATCTTTGTTGGCAAAGTTGAGTCTCTGTTTTTTAATATACTGTCTAGGTTGCCCATAGCTTTTCTTCCAAGGAGCAACATCTTTTAATTTCATGGCTACAGTCACCATTGGCAGTGATTTTGGAGCCCAAGAAAATAAAGTCTGTCATTGTTTCCATTGTTTCCCCATTTATTTGCCATGAATTGATGGGACCAGATGTTATGATCTTAGTTTTTTGAATGTTGAGTTTTAAGCCAGTTTTTTCACTCTCCTCTTTCACTTTCATCAAGAGGCTCTTTCATTCCTCTTCCATTTCTGCCATAACGGTGCTGCCATCTGCATATCTGAGGTTATTGTTATGTCTCCCAGCAATCTTGATTCAAGCTTGTGCTTCATCCAACTCAGCATATTAGATGATGCACTCTGCATATAAGTTAAATAAGCAGGGTGATCATATACAGTCTTGACATACTCCTTTCCCAATCTGAACTAGCCCATTGTTCCATGTCCTATTCTAACTATTGCTTCTTGACCTTGATACAAATTTCTCAGGAGACAGGTAAGGTGGTCTAGTATTCCCAACTCTTTAAGAATTTTCCACAGTTTGCTGTGATCCACAGAAAAGATTTACCACAGTCAGTGAAGCAGAAGTAGAAGTTTTTCTCGAATTCTCTTGCTCTTTTATGATCCAATGGATGTTGACAATCTTATGTCTGGTTCCTCTGCCTTTTGTAAATTCAGCTTGAACATCTATTTAATGTATAATAGTTTGTATCTGTTGATCATAAACTTTTTAATTTATCCATCCCCTCTTTCCTTTTGGTAATCAGCAGAAACTTAAGAGGAACTAGAAAGCCTCTTGATGAAAGTGAAAGAGGAGAGTGAAAAAGTTGGCGTAAAGCTCAACATTCAGAAAATGAAGATCATGGCATCTGGTCCCNAGAAATATCAATAACCTCAGATATGCAGATGACACCACCCTTATGGCAGAAAGTGAAGAGGAACTAAAAAGCCTCTTGATGAAAGTGAAAGAGGAGAGTGAAAAAGTTGGCTTAAAGCTCAACATTCAGAAAATGAAGATCATGGCATCTGGTCCCATCACTTCATGGGAAATAGATGGGGAGACAGTGGAAACAGTGTCAGACTTTATTTTTGGGGGGTTCCAAAATCACTGCAGATGGTGACTGCAGACATGAAATTAAAAGACATTTACTCCTTTGGAAGAAAAGTTATGACCAACCTAGATAGCATATTGAAAAGCAGAGACATTACTTTGCCAACAAAGGTCCATCTAGTCAAGGCTATGGCTTTTCCAGTGGTCATGTATGGATGTGAGAGTTGGACTGTGAAGAAAGCTGAGGGCCAAAGAACTGATGCTTTGAAACTGTGGTGTTGGAGAAGACTCTTGAGAGTCCCTTGGACTGCAAGGAGATCCAACCAGTCCATTCTGAAGGAGATCAGCCCTGGGATTTCTTTGGAGGGAATGATGCTAAAGCTGAAACTCTAGTACTTTGGCCAACTCATGTAAAGAGTTGACTCACTGGAAAAGACTCTGATGCTGGGAGGGATTGGGGGCAGGAGGAGAAGGGGACAACTGAGGATGAGATGGCTGGATGGCATCACCGACTCGATGGGTGTGAATCTGAGTGAACTCTGGGAGTTGGTGATGGACAGGGAGGCCTGGTGTGCTGTGATTCATGGGGTCGCAAAGACCCCATGAGCGACTGAACTGAACTGAACTGATTCTTATGTTAGGCTATGGACCTCAGGGTTGCTCCAGGTTCTTTGAATTCAGACCCAATTGGTTAGACAGTTGGGAAGCTAGTGTAGCACCTTGTCCAAGGATATGAGCAGAAGGAACTAGGCATGCTCAATGTATAAGTGCTATTTTGACTGGTATGAGGTGGTACCTCATTGTAGTTTTGATTTGCATTTATCTAATAATCAGTGATGTTGAGCTTCTTTTCATGTATCCATCTGTATGTCTTCCTTGAACAGATAGTCTGTTAAGGTATTTGTCCATTTTTGAGTGAGTTGTTTTATTTATTTTTTATATTAATGCTTGGGCTGTTTTTATATTTTGGAAATTAATCTCTTATTAGTTGCTTCATTTGCAAATATTGAATTGGCCAAAAAATTCACTCAGGTTTTTCCATGGTATGGTATGGAAAAATCTGAGCGAATTTTTAATCAATCCAATATTTTCTCCCTTTATGAGGATTGTCTTTTCATCTTGTTTGGTTTCCTTTGCTATGCAAAAGATTTTAAGTTTGATTAGGTCCCATTTGTTTATATTTTCATTACTCTAGGATGTGGATCAAAAAAGATCTTGCTGTGATTTATGTCAAAGAGTATTCTGCCTATGTTTTCCTCTAAGAGTTTTACAGTGTTCTAATTTCATTTGAATTTTTTAATTTTCTAATTTCATTAAATTTTACTTGTAGCTATCCAGTTTTCCCAGCACCACTTATTGAAGAGACTGTCTTCATTGTATATTCTTGCCTCCTTTGTCATAAATTAATGAACCATAGGTGCATGGGTTTACTATAAACAAATGCTGGAGGGGCACCCTCTTGCACTGCTGGTGGAAATGCAAATTGATATATCCACTAAGGAGAATAGTATGGATGTTCCTTAAAAAACTAAAAAGAAACTATATGACCCAGAAATCCCACCATTGGGCATATACTGTGAGTAAACCCCAATTCAAAAGATACATGCACCCAAATGTTCACTGCAACACTACAACAGATAAGACATGGAAGCAACTTAAATGTCCATTGACAGATGGATGGATAAGGATGTGGTACATATATACAGTGGAATATTACTAAGCTGTGAAAACCAATAAATTTAGGTCATTGGTAGAGATGTGGATGGACCTAGAGACTGTTATACAGAGTGAAATAAGTCAGAAAGAGAAAAACATGCTATATTAACATATATATGTGCATTCTAGAAAAAGGTGAACCTATATAGGGCAGGAAAAGAGACACAGACATAGAGAACAAAAGTATGGATGCTAAGGGGAGAAAGGAGGGAGACAGGATGAATTGAGAGAGTGGGTGTGTATATATAGACATATGTGTGTATATATAGACAAAATAGACAGCTATTGGGAACCTCCTATATAGCAGACAGAACTGATCTAAGTCAGCGCTCTGTGGTGACCTAGACAAGAGGGGGTGGGATGGAGAGCCAAGAGGGAGAGAATATATGTATACATGTATCTGATTCATTTCATTGTACAGCAAGAACTAATGCAATATAAAGCAACTAGACCCCAATTTACAAAAAAAAATCACAAGTGCTTTACTAGTTATATTGAACTTTTTTTCTTTCTTTCCTTTTTGCTATCTTTAGTGTTGTGCTGGAATTCCTTTTTCTTTTTTGTGTGTATGTCTATTATAGATTTTTGGTTTCATGAGCTTTTGGCTTAGCAGTCTATATATTTGTGATTGTTTTAATTTGCTGACCTCTTAATTTCATATGCATTTTAAATACCCTGCACTTGCACTCTCCTCCTCTCATGATCACTTGTTTTAATATCATATTTTTGTGTGGATCCCGCCTTTACTGGATGTTTGCCTTTACTGGATGTTTGCCTTTACTGGTGAGCTTTCCCATTTTGTAAGTTTCTTGTTTCTAGTTGTGACCTTTTCTTTTCTGCCTAAAGAAATTTCTTTAGCATTTGTTGTAAAACTGGTTCAGTGGTGCTGAATTCTTGGAACTTTTGCTTGCCTGTGAAGCTTTTGATTTCACCATCAAATCTGAACAAGAGCTTTGCTGGGTATAATGTTCCTGGTTGCAGGTTTGTTTGTTTTTTCTCCTTTCATCACTTGAAATATGTTGTGCTAGTCCCTTCTAGCCTACAAAGTTTCTGCTGAAAAATCTGCTTAGTCTTATGGGGATTCCCTAGTATGTTTTCTGTTGCTTTTCCCTTGTTGCTTTTAATATTTTCTCTTTGTCCTTAATATTTGTTCATTTGATTACTGTGTATCTTGGCACTGTCCTCCTAGGATGGGATTCTTTGTGCTTCCTGGACTTGGGTGAGAGTTTTCTTTCCCATATTAGGGAAGTTTTCATCTAATATATCTTCAGATATTTTCTCAGGTCCTTTCTCTCTTCTTCTGGGGCCACTATTATGTGAATTTTTGTGTATTTGATGTTGTCTACAAGTCTCTTAAACTGTCTTCATTTCTTTGCATTCTTTTATCTTTATTCTGTTCTGCAGCAGTAATTTCCACCACTCTGTCTTCCAGCTCACTAATTCATCCTTCTGCCTCATTTATTGTCCTATCTATTCCTTCTAATGTATTTTTCATTTCAGTTATTGTATTCTTCAACTCTGGTTGTTCTTTGTTAAAAAAACTTCTTGTAACTTTTCTTTTTGTGCCTCCAATCTACTTCCAAGTTCTTGGATCATTTTTATGATCATTACTCTGAATCTTTTGGTTAGACTATCTCCACTTCACCCAAACATTCTTTGGGGGTTTTATCTCATTCCTTCACCTGGAGAATATTCCTTTGCTGTCTCATTTTGTTTAAATTTCTATTTGTATTTTTATCTATGTAGTAGGTTAGATACACTTCTCAGCCTTGGAGATGTGGCCTGCTACTGAGGATGTCCTATGTAGGAATCAGCGAACTAAAGTGGACTGGAATGGGTGAATTTAACTCAGATGACCATTATACCTACTACTGCAGGCAGGAATCCCTCAGAAGAAATGGAGTAGCCATCATGGTCAACAAAAGAGTCTGAAATGCAGTACTTGGATGCAATCTCAAAAATGACAGAATGATCTCTGTTCGTCTCCAAGGAAAACCATTCAATATCACAGTTATCCAAGTCTATGCCCCAACCAGTAATGCTGACGAAGCTGAAGTTGAATGGTTCTATGAAGACCTACAAGACCTTTTAGAACTAACACCCCAAAAAGATGTCCTTTTCATTATAGGGGACTGGAATGCAAAAGTAGGAAGTCAAGAAACACCTGGAGTAACAGGCAAATGTGGCCTTGGAATGCAGAATGCAGCAGGGCAAAGACTAATAGAGTTTTGCCAAGAAAATGCACTGGCCATAGCAAACACTCTCTTCCAACAACACAAGAGAAGACTCTACACATGGACATCACCAGATGGTCAACAATGAAATCAGATTGATTATATTCTTGGCAGCCAAAGATGGAGAAGCTCTATACAGTCAATAAAAACAATACCAGGAGCTGACTATGGCTCAGATCATGAACTCCTTATTACCAAATTCAGACTTAAATTGAAGAAAGTAGGGAAAACCACTAAACCATTCAGTTATGACCTAAATCAAATCCCTTATGATTATACAGTGGAAGTGAGAAATAGATTTAAGGGCCTAGATCTGATAGATAGAGTGCCTGATGAACTACAGACCGAGGTTCATGACATTGTACAGGAGACAGTGATCAAGACCATCCCCATGGAAAAGAAATGCAAAAAAGCAAAATGGCTGTCTGGGGAGGCCTTACAAATAGCTGTGAAAAGAAGAGAGGCGAAAAGCAAAGGAAAAAAGGAAAGAGAAGCATCTGAATGCAGAGTTCCAAAGAATAGCAAGAAGAGATAAGAAAGTCTTCTTCAGCGATCAATACAAAGAAATAGAGGAAAAGAACAGAATGGGAAAGAAAGGGGACCTGGGTATGGGGACTTCACTCATCTCCACAGAACATTCTATAGTTGCCAGTGGAATGAAAAACATATATGTAATAAAGACTCAAATGTTTGTGGACATAATGGGTTATAAAGTTCTCTAATGCTCCTTAGGCATCAATACTAGATTTAAACTAAGTTCACCAGTTTTACACAATAAGATACAGCAACAGTAAATGCTGTACAAAAGATTTACAAAGAGAAACTGATAAAAAAATTAATCAAGTGATTAATAAGAGAGTGAAAAGTCACACCACAGACTGGGAGAATAATTCACAATATATAACCAACAAAAGACTTGTATAGAGAATATAGAAAGAACTGACAAATTGATAAGAAAAAGAGTATGTGAGGAGTTGTTCAATATTAGTAATAATCAGAGAAAATTAAAACCTCCAAATATATTACCATACATTCATAAGAATGATAGAACTAAATGTTGGGGATGACACGGAGCAACTGTGCCATTCAAACATTCATGCTGGTTGAGGTGTCATTGATATAAGTCTTTTAGAAAACCTCTTAGGCTGTGTCAACTAAAGTTAAACACAAGGCAACCTGGTGACTTAGCAATTCCACATCTATATAAATATTCAAGAAAAAGGAGTGCACACATTCTACCAACACATGAGAATAATAATAACTAATTCATTATAGCTGAAAACTGGAAACAATCATATAAATCCAAATGACCACCAACCAGAGAGTCAAAATCAGGAGATTCACATCTGAATCTTTTAAGGTACCATGCAGATGAGATTTTTTTTTTTTAAACCAAAAGTTAATTTGTGACTATTTTACTAGATTTTGAGCATAAAATAATGCTCAAAATTCTCCAAGCCAGGCTTCAGCAATAAGTGAACCATGAAATCCCTGATGTTCAAGCTGGTTTTAGAAAAGGCAGAGGAACCAGAGATCCAATTGCCAACATCCGCTGGATCATGGAAAAAGCAAGAGAGTTCCAGAAAAACATTTATTTCTGCTTTATTGACTATGCCAAAGCCTTTGACTGTGTGGATCACAATAAACTGTGGAAAATTCTGAAAGTAATGGGAATACCAGACCACCTGACCTGCCTCTTGAGAAATCTGTATGCAGGTCAGGAATCAACAGTTAGAACTGGACATGGAACAACAGACTGGTTCCAAACAGGAAAAGGAGTACGTCAAGGCTGTATATTGTCACCCTGCTTATTTAACTTATATGCAGAGTACATCATGAGAAATGCTGGACTGGAAGAAACACAAGCTGGAATCAAGATTGCCGAGAGAAATATCAATAACCTCGGATATGCAGATGACACCACCCTTATGGCAGAAAGTGAAGAGGAGCTAAAAAGCCTCTTGATGAAAGTGAAAGAGGAGAGCAAAAAAGTTGGCTTAAAGCTCAGCATTCAGAAAACGA
>SJYT01039809.1:258654-357383 GCA_006410635.1 Cephalophus harveyi
CTTATGGCAGAAAGTGAAGAGGAGCTAAAAAGCCTCTTGATGAAAGTGAAAGAGGAGAGTGAAAAAGTTGGCTTAAAGCTCAACATTCAGAAAACGAAGATCATGGCATCTGGTCCCATCATTTCATGGGAAATAGATGGGGAAACAGTGGAAACAGTATCAGACTTTATTTTTGGGGGCTCCAAAATCACTGCAGATGGTGAGTGTAGCCATGAAATTAAAAGACGCTTACTCCTTGGAAGAAAAGTTATGACCAACCTAGATAGCATTTTCAAAAGCAGAGACATTACTTTGCCGACTAAGGTCCATCTAGTCAAGGCTATGGTTTTTCCTGTGGTCATGTATGGATGTGAGCATTGAACTGTGAAGAAGGCTGAGCGCCAAAGAATTGAGGGTTTTGAACTGTGGTGTTGGAGAAGACTCTTGAGAGTCCCTTGGATCTGAAGGAGATCAGCCCTGGGATTTCTTTGGAAGAAATGATGCTAAAGCTGAAACTCCAGTACTTTGGCCACCTCATGTGAAGAGTTGACTCTGGAAAAGATTCTGATGCTGCGAGGGACTGGGGGCAGGAGGAAAAGGGGATGACAGAAGATGAGATGGCTGGAAGGCATCACCGACTCGATGGACGTGAGTCTGAGTGAACTCCGAGAGATGGTGATGAACAGGGATGCCTGGCGTGCTGCAATTCTTGGGGTTGCAAAGAACCCATGAGCGACTGAACTGAACTGAACTATGTGTCCCAGCAGTATAGTCTCCTCTTGTCATGCAAGGGCCCGTTTCTTGCTGTTCCCTGGCCCCAGGGTAGGTTTTGACCTGAGTTTAATGACTGTTTCACAGGCTGCAGGATTGTAGTTTTCTTGCTTGTGGTGCCTGCCCACTGGTGGGTGGAGCTGGGTCTTGACCCTCTGGTGGGCATGGTCTGTGTCTAGAGGTGACTGTGGGGTCAGGAAGTCTTTAAGCAGCCTGTCTGCTGATAGGTGGGGCTGTGTTCCCTGTCTGTGACTTGTTTGGCCTGAGGTATTCCATTACTGGAGCCTGCAGGCTATTGGGTGTGGCTGGGTCTTGGTGCTTATGACCCAAGCAAGATGTCTACCTTCAATAAGAGTTCTGTAGATGACATTCTTGATATCTCTGCCACTGCCACCAGTGTTCACGTCCCCAGGGTGAGCTACAGATGCCCTCCACTTCCCCAAGAGGCCCTCCAAGACCAGCAGGCAGGTCTGGCACAAGTTCCTAGTCACCGCTTTTGCCCTGGGTCCCAGTGCATGTGAGACCTTGTGTGTGCCCCCTAAGAATGGGGTCTCTGTTTTCCCCAGTCCTGTGGAGTCCCTGTGATCAAGCTCTGCTGCTGTCCAAGCCAAATGCTCTGGGGCTCTTCCTCCTGATGCTGGACCTTTAGTCTGGGGAGCCTGATGTGGGGCTCAGAACTCTGACTCCTTCAGGGGAAATTCTGTGATATAATTGTCCTCTAGTTGAGGGTCACTCACTCAGGTTGTATGGAATTTGATTGTATCATGAGCACACCTCCTACCACCACCATCTTGCTGTGACTTCTTCTTTGTCTCTTAGGACATTAACTTGTTGTTTTTTAATAGATTCCAGTCTAGTGAGTTGTGATTTTGATGTGCTCATAAGGGGAGGTGTGCTCAAGATGTTTCTAATCCACCATCTTGTTCCCCCCCAGCAGGAGGTTTCTCTTGACTAATCTTTGTATGTGCCAAAGATACACATACAAAGATCACTTTCCCTAAAATGATATTAAATTAAAGGGTAGTCTATAGTGCCTCTATTTAGAATTTTTTTTAACAGCTTAACATTTGAAGTCCAAAAGCCTTCTTTTCCCTGAGTTTCTGGGGATGGACAAACAGAACTTTTGTGTGCTGTGGTGAACTATTGTGGCACTAGCACGCAGAGTTGGTATCTTTTTGGCTACATTAATTACTCATAATTTCTCTCCTAGGGCCTGGAATAGAATTCTTTTTTTTTTCCTTTTCTCCTTTTCATGTGTAACAGTTTCAGTTATTTAAAGAAAAAAAATGGAGATCTTTGTTCTTATAGTTAGCATTTTTGCTAAATTATTCTACCTTGAGTAGTTCAGTTCAGTTGCTCAATCATGTATGACTCTTTGTGACCCCATGGACTGCAGCATGCCAGGCTTCCCTGTTCATCACCAACTCCCAGAGTTTACTCAAACTCTCGTCCATCGAGTCAGTGATGCCATCCAACCATTTCATCCTCTGTCATCTCCTTCTCCTCCTGCCTTCAATCTTTCCCAGCATCAGGGTCTTTTCCAATGAGTCAGTTCTTCACATCAGGTAGCCAAAATAGTGGAGCTTCAACTTCAGCATCAGTCTTTCCAATTCAGGACTGATTTCCTTTAGGATTGACTGGTTTGATCTCCTTGCAGTCCAAGGAACTCTCAAGAGTATTCTCCAACACCACAGTTCAAAAGCATCAATTTTTTGATTATATATAATCATATATGCAAATAAAATATATAAAGGTATAATATTTGGGGTAGCTGCTGCTGCTAAGTCACTTCAGTCGTGTCTGACTCTGTGCGACCCCATAGACGGCAGCCCACCAGGCTCCCCTGTCCCTGGGATTCTACAGGCAAGAACACTGGAGTGGGTTGCCATTTCCTTCTCCAATGCATGAAAGTGAAAAGTGAAAGTGAAGTCGCTCAGTTGTGTCCAACTCTTCGTGACCCCATGTACTGCAGCCTATGAGGCTCCTCCGTCTATGGGATTTTCCAGGCAAGAGTACTAGAGTGGGATTTGGGGTAGATACAGTATTTAAACATCTTCTAATTTTGCTCAATCATCTGTTCTCTCTAAAGAAGCCATTTATATTAAATCAGAAGAGAAAAAATTTTCCTCTCTTTAACACATGACAATAACTTGATGAGCTCATATCTTTTAGTAACAGTATTTACAGATGTGAGCAAAAATATTTAAAAATATAATTTCCATTAGTGAAACAGCATTTGTCTTAATTTATAAGACACATAATGAACCTAACCTCTGAAATATACAGTTCTTAGTGCTTGAATATGTTAGTGAAAAATATAAGTAACAATTCCTGTCTTAATAAAGCTTTTATTTTTATGCAATGAGACAAACAGTATAAACACAACAGATAAATAAATTTTGCTGCAGGTCAACTGAACAGACTGTTTCCCCACCTCAGCCTCTTTTGATTGACTTTTTTCTTCCTAAAGCACTTTTGCTTTCCAGATCTGCTATTCCCTATGGCCAACTACTCACTTGACCTGGAATTTCTGGACTCTCTGTTTTAAGGGCTACAACTACCACAGCTGAAGCTGCTTGCCCAGTGTTTGCAGTTCCTCTTACCACTCAAGGACTTTAATAAAAGGTATGACATCCCATATTGCCACCAAAAAAGGCAAATAACATTAGCTCTTTTTCATTCATTTATTCAACAAATGCTTCTTCTTTTTTGAACTCATAAGGCTGGCCAGACAATGTTCAAGGTCTAAAGGATACATCATTAAATGTCTTGGAGCTAACAATCTAGGAGGAGTCAGAAAACCAATAAGAAAGTATTTTATAAATTGATAAGTACAAAAGTAAAAAAAAAAAAAAAAAAAAGATAAACCAAGGTAAGGGGGGTTTGGAGAGCTGGGAGTAAAGTGAAACTAATTTTAAAGAAGGGAGTCGGGATAGGTTTCAATGAGGAGGGAGCAAATGAGAAAAGTCTCGGAGGAGGACTGGAAATCAGATTCAGTGAGGGAGAGCAGATAGAATAAAGGCAAAGAGGTAATTAGGATCAGCTCAGGTAGGATATTTGAACAATGTTGGCGTTTATTAATAGTTTGAGTGAAATGGGAATTGTTGCAAGATTTTGAGCAGAAGAGGGATGTGGTATGGAGAAAGAAAATGTGTGTGTATGTGTACACACAATTGGTACATAAGACAGCTGAATAAAAAACTCACCTCTCCCTGAGCTAGGACCTCAGCCCTTCTCCTTTGATCTTGGGTGCTAAGCAGCTGGAGGCAGGATAAGCAAGAATTCACATTTGCAATTTGCTCCACTATTGCTGTTGCTGATTGTCTTCTCTGAATGCTGCTGCTCACAATCTCACATTAATTCTCTATCAGACAACTGGGCTGTCCTATTCTTAGTTCAGAACAAGGACATACCCTGATGGCTGATGTTACTGAAACATCTACTTGTGTAGTCCTGCCATTTCAATTAAAAGCAAACACGCATGCATACACATATACCCAAAAACCAACTAAGCCGTGTGGCAGGTATTACACTTGAGCTGTCCAAGAAGTGGTGTTGGATTACTCTTGACACAAAATATATGATCTCTCTGACCAGTTCAGGACATAGTATCACATTTAAAAGCCTGTTTTTTGCAAAATAAATCCTCATGGTACTTGTGTGACTCTGGTGATTCCGATCTTTTGGTTTCATCTTATAGCTCTCTCTGTCCCTCAGTGTGTGGGCAGTGCCACAGGGCTATACCTAAGTGATTCACCCACAGCCTCGCACTGTCGCCCACCACCAGGCCCTCTGACCTTCTGATCCTGCATCTATGCTCACCTCTCCTGAACTCTTTCCAACTTCTAGTCATCTTTTCCCTTCAGTGTGCTCACTTTTCTTCTAAAACCTAGTATCCATCAAAATTTCCAGAACATCAGTTTATGAGAAGTCTTAAGTATAGGTAGATTTCATGTACATTTCAATATGTATAATAGGATGGATATATATAAAAATTGACTATGGATGAAAATACATGGAATGTAACTTTTAACGTAACAACTGGCCCATCTACATAGATCCAGTCATTAACGTGCTATAGTAACGAGGCACTGTTCAAAACAGGAATGAGTTACCTAAAAGTATAGTGAACTCTTAATCACCTGATGTGCTAAAGTAGATAAAATGTGGAGGACTGTAGGACTGGAGAAGGAAATGGCAACCCAGTCCAGTGTTCTTGCCTGGAGAATCCCAGGGGCGGCAGAGCCTGGTAGGCTGCCATCTATGGTGTGGCACAGAGTTGGACACGACTGAAGTGACTTAGCAGCTGCAGTAGGATTAGGAATGCTGTAGAGAAAATCCAAATTGATTTGGAATGACTGCAACTAAAGAGAAGTATCCATTAGTCTTTACATTCAGAGAAAGAGTTGGTTAAAATGTCTGTAAGTCTTAGGATCTAGGAGGTCTAAATTTCTGGGAGACGACGTATGGCAGAAAGGCAACAGCAGAACGAACATTAAGGGATAAAGGGTCATTCTGACTTGTCATTTTCCCACCAGGAAACTACAGGCAGAGGATGACTATAGCAGGGCCAGGTGTCAGGAAGTCAGAACCTTAAAGATCAGACATTTAGGCAGGTGTTCAGCAACAGTATCAGGAAGAAAGGTTCTGAAGAGGAAGTTAATCATGATACCTGAGTCATGAGACTGCCATATCAAGACAATACTCTGACCCCAAAACAACTTCTCTTTTACTCTGATTTTTTTTAAGAAAGAAGATTTTTCTGGGCATAACTGTTTTAGGGCATAATTATTAAGAATAGAAAGAGACTGGGTGCATAAGTGGGACTGGTTACAGTATAAGGATGGTGGAACTTACTCTTAGCTCTGGGCTTGTCCCCTGTTATTAAACCCTCCCCACCCTCTCCATCTCTCACACACATATTCTGTTATTGTTAAAACTATACAACATAACTATTTTAATCATGAAAACTGTTGGATGGGAAAGTATTTTGTGTACCTTCTCAAACTGAATATTTTGACCTTCATTATTTTGACATCCTGATAGCTACAGGGCTTCCCTGATAGCTCAGTTGGTAAAAAATCTGCCTGTAATGCAGGAGACCCTAGTTCGATTTCTGGGTCAGGAAGATCTGCTGGGGAAGGGATAGGCTACCCACTCTGATATTCCTGGGCTTCCCTTGTGGCTCAGAGATAAAGAATCCACCTGCAATGCTGGAGACCTGGGTTCAGTCCCTGAGTTGGGAAGATCCCCTGGAGAAGGGAAAGGCTACCCACTCCAGTAGTCTGGCCTAGAGAATTCCAAGGACTACAGTCCATGGAGTCATAAAGAGTGGGACATGACAGAGTGACTTTCACATATTGACACCTATATTAGCATAAACTATTTAAGTGTTTATGTGCATATGCCAAATTATAAAACCATTTGAAACCATACTACAAGTTATAGATCTTCCTTTGTGGCGGATTCATGTTGATGTATGGCAAAACCAATACAATACTATAAAGTAATTAACCTCCAATTAAAATAAATAAATTTATATTTTTAAAAAAAGAAAAATAATAAAATAAAATCTTTCCTGGGGGAGGGGGGAAACATTCTGAGTAGTTTGCTTGAGCTTAGTGAAGTGCAGATTCACACAGTGCTTTGTGATCATCCTGAATCCAGACTGAAAGCCATTTGAACGAAGAGTAGATTTGAAATTTTGTGTTTTGTTTATAGGATAGCTGTTATCTTAACTTCTTTTCATGATGAAAGGAGGCCATATAAACTTATCTGCAGGAAACAGGCTGCTCATTTCAAAATTCCTTCTCACGTCCCACAGTGCAATCATCTACAGCCAAGATGCAGTTGTGCAGAACACAGATGACGTTATGCTTCATATTACAAATGCATTCATTTAAGCATGTTCTGCAGGAGACCACTGGAATATAAAACTCTTATCTTTCCTACTATGAAAATCAAAGTTTTATTTTTTTCATTTAGCTCTTGATAGAATAATATGAAATTCATTTGTGATGAGATTGCTATTAAAAAATTTAAACCATTTTTTGATGTACTCTGAATCTCTGGCAGGAGTATCTTTAAAAGTGAACTCAAGGTCAAAACACATGGAATGGAGAAATAAAGAAGATGAGGAGAAAGAGGCATGGTCAATTTTAATATCTAATGGGACAAAATCAGTTAAATTTTAATGAAGTACTATAGCTTCACTCTGAAAAAAAAATCTGAGTAGGTTCTATACATAATATATAAAACACTGAAAAAGCAGAAGTCAGAATCAAAAAATATTTTTTTTTGGAGGGCAAGAAAGTGGGTCTTATCTTAGTTATTTCCTTCTTGATAACTCCAAGTTAGACTATTCAAAGAAAGTCTTGTATTGATTTGTTTAACTTTTACAGTTAGCATCTGGGCACAAGTCCAAAACTGAAATGAAAAAAAGTTACACTTAAGAAAGTTCTCAGGAAAAATCAGAGGGAAAAAAAAATAGCTCAAGTTCATATATCTGCAGTTTTTTTTTTTTTTAAAGCAAAACTTTGCCAGCAGAAGAAACACAGATAAAAAGATAACAATATCCTTAAAAAATTAATGTTTTCAGATTCACTACAGATTTATTATCCCAGGCTTTGTCTTGATGCATTTTTCGGATCAAAAGCTTTACATTATCTGAATTGAGCTAAGCACTCAACTGTGTGTACAGCAGATAACAAAGAATGATTGATAAAATTATAAACAAAATTATAAATTATAACTAAGATAGTATTACCAACTCAATGGACAGGAATGTGAGCAAACTCTGGGAGATAGTAAAGAACAGGGAAGCCTGGCATGCTGCAGTCCATGGGGTCACAAACTGCTGGACACAACTGAGTGACTGAGCACCACACCGAAGAAGTTTTAGGGGCTTATAATGCCATTGTTTAAAATATTTGAAAATTCTAATACAATAATAAGTCTGCAACTGCAGAAATGAAACATTAAAACTAAAGACAAATGCTATGCTCCAGCAATGTGGAGCTACATACATTACTGAACCAAATTTCTATCTTTGTCAGCCCACCTGTGTGCAGTAAAGTCCATCAACTGACACATGGTTATGGTGAAGGAATGTAAAGTGTTTATGCAAGTACCAAGCAAGGAGCATGGGCATCTTATGCTGAAAAGCCCAAACTTCCCGATAGCTTTCAGGGAAGAGGTTTTAAAGAGGGAGGGAACTGTAGGTTGTGTGATCAGCTTGCATACAATTCTCAGATTGGTTGATATCAAGGTGAAGTTTCAAGCATCATCAACCTTCTGGTTTCAGTCAGTCTAGGGTCTGTGTGATTGTGGTCAGCAGTTTTCATCTGGTGGGGGTCTGCTTCCTGTAAAAACAATTTAGGAATGTGTGTCAAACCTTTGTCTATATTTTTCAAGGAACTAGGTGTTCCATGATTCTGATGTGTGGCAGAATTATACTCTAAAGTATTACCAGTTCACCAGCCCGACAGTTATTCTTTGTTTCTACATCTTTACATTTCCTAATCATTAACTCTTGAGCCAGCCTTTTGAGAATGAGGGGAGGCCCGGGAGGCTAAGTAAAGCCTTTTATTTCAAAAGACAAAGACATGTGCTTCTACACAATTTCACATACAGTTCTTCAGATACAGTATTCTGTCTCATACCTCTGTGCCCTTAAACACAGCCCTGCCTGTAGTACCATCTCCTTTCTTCTTAACCTGGCTGCCTCCTGTTTCTCTTTTAAAATTCAGTTCACATGCAGCCATGAAATTAGAAGACGCTTACTCCTTGGAAGAAAAGTTATGACCAACCTAGATAGTATTTTCAAAAGCAGAGACATTACTTTGCCGACTAAGGTCCGTCTAATCAAGGCTATGGTTTTTCCTGTGGTCATGTATGGATGTGAGAGTTGGACTGTGAAGAAGGCTGAGCGCTGAAGAATTGATGCTTTTGAACTGTGGTGTTGGAGAAGACTCTTGAGAGTCCCTTGGACTGCAAGGAGATCCAACCAGTCCATTCTGAAGGAGATCAGCCCTGGGATTTCTTTGGAAGGAATGATGCTGAAGCTGAAACTCCAGTACTTTGGCCATCTCATGAGAAGAGTTGACTCATTGGAAAAGACTCTGATGCTGGGAGGAATTGGGGTCAGGAGGAGAAGGGGACGACCGAGGATGAGATGAGTGGATGGCATCACTGACTCGATGGACGTGAGTCTGAGTGAACTCCGGGAGATGGTAATGAACAGGGAGGCCTGGCGTGCTGCGATTCATGGTGTCACAAAGAGTCAGACACGACTGAGCGACTGAACTGAACTGATGTGGAATCTAGAAAAAATGGTATAGATTAATGTATTTGATAAGCAGAAATAGACAAACAGATGTAGAAACAAATGCATGGATGCCAAGAGGGCTGGGTGGGATGGATTGGGAGATTGGGGCTGACATATATACACTTCAGTTCAGTTCAGTCACTCAGTTGTGTCCAACTCTTTGTGACCCCATGAACCACATCACACCAGGCCTCCCTGTCCATCACCAACTCCCAAGTTTACTCAAACTCATGTCCATCATGTCAATGATGCCATCCGACCATCTCATCCTCTGTCACCCCTTCTCCTTCTGCCTTCAATCTTTCCCAGCATCAGGGGCTTTTCAAATGAGTCAGCTCTTCACATCAGGTGGCCAAAGTATTGTAGTTTCAGCTTCAGCATCAGTCCTTCCAATAAACACCCAGAACTGATTTCCTTTAGGATGGACTGGCTGGATCTCCTTGCAGTCCAAGGGACTCTCAAGAGTCTTCTCCAACACCACAGTTCAAAAGCATCAATTCTTCGGTGCTCAGCTTTCTTTATAGTCCAACTCTCACATCCATACAAGACTACTGGAAAAACCATAGCCTTGACTAGATGGACCTTTGTTGGCAAAGTAATGTCTCTGCTTTTTAATATGCTGTCAAGGAGTAAGCATCTTTTAATTTCATGGCTACACTATGTACAAAATAGATAACTAATGAGGACCTGCTGTGTGACACAGAGAACTCTACTCAGTGCTCTGTGATGACCTAAATAGGAAGGAAATGCAATGAAGAGGGGATATATGTATACATGTGGCTGATTTGTTTTGCCATACAGCAGAAACTAATACAACATTGTAAAGCAACTATTTGTTGTTGTTTAGTCATGAAGTTGTGTCCAACTCTTTGAGACCTCATGGACTGTAGCATGCCAGGCTACCCTGTTCATGGGATTTCTCAGGCAAATATATTAGATTGGGTTTCCATTTCCTTCTCCAGGGGATCTTCCTGACCTAGGGATTGAACCCACATCTCCTGCACTGGCATGCAGATTCTTTAACTCTGAGCCACCAGGGAAGCCCCAAAGCAACTATATTCCAACTGAAAAAATTAAAATTCAATTCAAGTGTCACATATATTGACATATACAAAAGTATAAATAAGAATTAAGTACAAAAATATATGTATCTATAATGAGAGAAGAAATATCAAATTATAAATTTTAAAAATCTGATAAATATTTTATCACAACATTACAGAATGAAATTAATTGCCTCACTTACCACTAGTAAGTGTGGAATACAACACAGTCATTTAGATAGTGAAAAAAAGTATTGTTTGGCTTGTTGTACATCTCAGTACAAACTTAACTGTACATAAATTATTTTTTTAAAAAATAATTCTTTTACTGACGTGTAGTTGATATTGACTAAATCATGCCCAACTCATTAGGATCACATGAATTGCAGCACACCAGGCTTCCCTATCCTTCACTATCTCCTTGAGTCTGCACAATCTCAAGTCCATTGAGTCAGTGATGCCATCCAACTGTTCTATCCTCTGTCACCCCCTTCTCCTCCTGCCTTCAATCTTTTCCAGAATCAGGGTCTTTTTCAATGAGTCAGCTCTTCACATCAGGTAGCCAAAGTATTGAAGCTTCAGTATGAGTCCTTTCAATGAATATTCAGGGTTCATTTCCTCTATGGTTGATTAGTTTGATTTCCTTGCTGCCCAAAAGACTCTCAAGAGTCTTCTTCAGCACCACAGTTTGAAAGCATCAGTTCCTTGTGCTCAGCCTTCTTTCTGTTCCAACTGTCACATCCGTACCAACTACTGGAAAAGCCATAGCTTTGACTGTAAAGAATCTTTGTCAGAAAAGCGATGTCTCTGATTTTTAATACATTGTTTAAGCTTGTCATAACTTTCCTTCAAAGGAGCAAGCATCTTTTAATTTCATGGCTGTAGTTACTGTCAAAAGTGATTTAAGAGCCCAAGAAAATAAAATCTGTCACTGTTTCCATGTTTTCCCCTTCTGTTTGCCACGAAGTGATGGGAACCATGACCTTTGTGTTCTGGATATTGAGTTTTAAGCCAGCTTTCTCACTCTTTTCTTTCACCCTCATCAAGAAGCTTTCAGTTCCTCTTTGCTTTCTGCCATTAGAATGGTGTCATCTGCATATCTGAGGTTGTTGATATTTCTCCTGGTAATCTTGATACAGCTTGTGCTTCATCCAGACAGGCATTTTGCATGATGCATTCTTCATATAAGTTAAATAAGCAGGGTGACAATATACAGCCTTGACATACTCCTTTCCCAGTTTTGAACCAGTCTGCTGTTTCATGTTTGTTTCTGACTGTTGCTTCTTGACCTGGATATAGGTTTCTCAGGAGGCAGTTAAGATGGCCTGGTATTCTCATCTTTTTAAGAATTTTGCAGTTTGTTGTGATCCACACAGTCAAAGGCTTTAGCATAGTCAATGAATCAGTAGATGTTTTTCTGGAATTCCCTTGCTTTTTCTATGATCCAGATGTTAGCAATTTCTGGTTCCTCTGCCTTTTTGACATCCAGCTTGTACTTCTGGAGGTTCTTGGCTCATGTATTGCTGAAGACAAGCTTGAAGGATTTTGAGCATTACCTTACTAAAGTGTGAAATAAGCACAATTGTATGGTAGTTTGAACACTCTTTGGCATTGCCTTTCTTTGGGACTGGAATGAAAATTGACCTTTTCCAGTCATGTGGCCACTGGAGTTTTCAAATTTTATGGCATATTGGGTGCAGCACTTTCACAGCATCAACTTTTAGGATTTGAAGTAGCTCAGCTGGAATTCCATCCCCTCCACTAGCTTTGTTCATAGTGATGCTCCCTAAGGCCCACTTGACTTCGCAATACAGGATGTCTGGCTATAGGTGAGTGACCACACCATTGTGGTTTTCAGGTCATTAAAACCTGTTTTGTATAGTTCTTCTGTATATTCTTGCCACCACTTCTTAATATCTTCTGCTTCTGTTAGGTCCATACCATTTCCATCCTTTATTGAGCCCATTTTTCATGAAATGTTCCCTTGGTATCTCTAGTTTTCTTGAGGAGATCTCTAGTCTCTCCCATTCTATTGTTTTCTTCTATTTCTTTGCATTGTTCACTTAAAAAGACTTTCTTATCTCTCCTTGCTAGTCTCTGAACTCTTCATTCAGTTGGATATATCTTTCTCTTTCTGCTGTGCCTTTGGCTTCTCTCTTCTCAGCTATGTGTAAGGTCACCTCAGACAAACATTTTGCCTTCTTGCATTTCTTTTCCTTGGGTATGGTTTTGGACACTATCTCTTTTATAACGTCATGAACTTCTGTCCATAGTTCTTCAGGCACTCTATCTACCAGGTGTAATCCCTTGAATCTATTTGTCACCTCCACATAGACATCTTAGGAATCAGCAAACTAAAATGGATAGGGATAGGTGAATTTAATTCAGATGACCATTATATCTACTACAGTGGGCAAGAATCCCTTAGAAGAAATGGAGTAGCACTCATAGTAACAAAAGAGTCTGAAGTACAGTATTTGGGTGCAATCTCAAAAACAACAGAATGATCTCAATTTGCTTCCAAGTCAAACCATTCAATATCACAGTAATCTAAGTCTATGCCCCAACCACTAATGCCAAAGAAGCTAAAGTTGAATGGTTCTATGAAGACCTACAAGGCCTTCTAGGAGTAATAACAAAAAGGATGTCCTTTTCATCATAGCAGACTAGAAGGCAGAAGAAGGAAGTCAAGAGATACCTGGAGTAACAGGCAAGTTTAGACCTGGAGTACAAAATGAAGCAGGGCAAAAGCTAACAGAGTTTTGTCAAGAGAACACAGTTATAGCAAACACTCTCTTCCAACAAAATAAGAGATGAGTCTACATATGGATATCACCAGATGGTCAACACTGAAATCAGACTGATTATAGTCTTTGCATCTGATGATGGAGAAGCTCTATACAGCCATAGAGATTGACTTTGGCTCAGATCATGATACCTGA
Organism: Cephalophus harveyi; assembly: GCA_006410635.1. Classification (NCBI taxonomy): domain Eukaryota; kingdom Metazoa; phylum Chordata; class Mammalia; order Artiodactyla; family Bovidae; genus Cephalophus; species Cephalophus harveyi. The sequence continues at coordinate 271,716 of SJYT01039809.1, forward strand.
AGCTGACTGTGGCTCAGATCATGAGTCCCTTATTGCAAAAGTCAAACTTAAACTGGAGAAAGTAGGGAAAATCACTAGGCCATGCAGGTATGACATAAATCAAATCCTTTGTGGTTATATAGTTGATTTACAATATTGTATTCATTTCTAGTATTTTATGTTTCCATTTAAATTTTAGGATTATTCTAGTTCTGTGAAAAATGTCATGGGTAAGTTAATAGGAGTTTCACTAAATCTGTAGTTTGCTTTGGGAAGTATGGCCATTTTAACAATATTAATTCTATCAATCCATGTTATATTGTTACATTTCTTTGAATCACCATCAATTTCCTTTATTAAAATTTTATAGTTCTCAGTGTATGTCTTTCATTTTCTTGGTCAGGTTTATTCCCAAATATTTTAGTTTGGGAGGGCTGCAATTTTAAAAGATTTTTGTGTTTTTTAACTTTCCCTTTGGGATATTTCATTGTTAGTATAAATCAATGCAATGAATTTATATATATTAATCTTGAATCCTGCTACCTTGCTAAATTTGTCTATCAGTGCTGGTAGTTTTGTGTGGACTCTTTAGGGTTTTCTATATGTAGTATCATGTCATCTGCATTTAATGATAATTTTGCCTCTTCCCTTCCAGTTTGGATGCCATTTACTTCTCTTTCTTGTCTGACTGCTGTGGCTAAGACTTCCAACACTATGTTGAATAGAAGAGGGGAGAGTAGCAACCCTGGCATTGTCCTAGATTTTAGCAGGAAGGACTTCAGCTTTTCACTGTTGAATATTATATTGGCTGTGGGCTTCTCATAGTTTTTATTATGTTGAAATATATTACCTCTATACCCACTTTGATAAGAGTTGTTATGAATGGATGTTGAATTTTGTCAATTGCTTTTTCGGTATCAGTTAAGATGATCATGTGCTTTTTGTCTATTTTTGATGTGTATGACATTGATTTGCATATGTGAACTATCCTTGTGATTTGGGATAAATACAGCTTGGTTGTGGTATATAATCTTTTTATGTGTTGTCAGATCTGGCTTGCTAATATTTTGTTGAGAATTTTTGTATCTATATTCATTACAGATATTGGGCTGTAATTTTCTTTTTTTAGTGGTGTCTTTGTCTGGTTTTGGTGTCAGGCTGATGGCAGCTTCATAGAATATTGTTGGGAATATTCCAATGTTTTTGAAGTTTGAGAAGGATCAGTATATGTTCTTCTTTTTATGTTTGGTAGAATTTGCCTGTGAAACCACACAGCCCTGGATGTTATGTTTGTAAGGAGTTTGTTTTTTTTTTTTAATTACAGATTCTATTTCACTTCTGATGTTTGGTCTGTTCAAATTATCTATTTCTTCTTGATTCAATTTTGTTGGGCTCTATGTTTCTAGGAACTTGTCCATTTCTTCTGGGTTGTCTATTTCTGCAATATTTGTTGTCTCCTTTCTCACTTCTTATTTTATTTGGATTCTCTCTACTTTATACGTGGTGAGCCTGGCCAGAGGTATATCAATTTTCTTTGTTCTTTCAAGGAACCAGTTTTTGGTTTTATTGATTTTTTTCCCTCCTTTAAAAAAATCTTTATTTCCTCTCTGATCTTTATTATTCCTTCCTTCTGCTGATTTTTCTTTCTTTCTTTTTTTTGTCTATTTTTTTAAGTAGTAGCTTAGGTTGAGATTTTTCTTGTCTCTTGAAGGAAGTCTATATCACAATAAACCCCTCCAAGAATACTTTCAGTGCAGCCTATAGTTGTATATGTGTATTTTCACTGTCATTTGCCTCAAGGTATTTTTAAATGTCCTCTTTGATTTTATCATTGATGCCTTTTTTTTTTTTTTAAGTAGGATGTTGCTTAGTCTCCATATAATCATTTTTCCCCCCCTTATTTATTTTTGTGGTTATTTCTAGTTTCATGTCATTATGGCTAGAAATGATTCTTGAGATTATTTCTATACTCTTAAATTTGCTAGGGGTTCTTTTGTTCCCTGGTATGTCATCAATCCTAGGGAATGTTTCATGTGCAATTGAAAAGAATGTATATTCTGAGTTTTTTGTTAATAAAATCCAATCAGTTAAGTCTAACTGTCCTATTTTATCATAAGATCTCTCTTGCTTTATTGATTTTCTGTCTAGAAAATCTGTCCATTGATGTGAGTAGGATGTTAAAGTCTCCTTCTATTATTGTATTCCTGTCAAATTTTCCCTTTTCATCTGTTACTATTTTACGTATTGGGTGACCCTATATTAGGGGAATATATCTTCAGTTCAGTTCAGTTCAGTTGCTCAGTCGTGTCCGACTCTTTGCGACTCCATGAATCACAGCACGCCAGGCCTCCCTGTTCATCACCATCTCTCGGAGTTCACTCAGACTCACATCCATCGAGTCCGTGATGCCATCCAGCCATCTCATCCTCGGTCGTCCCCTTCTCTTCCTGCCCCCAATCCCTCCCAGCATCAGAGTCTTTTCCAATGAGTCAACTCTTCTCATGAGGTGGCCAAAGCACTGGAGTTTCAGCTTTAGCATCATTCCTTCCAAAGAAATCCCAGGGCTGATCTCCTTCAGAATGAACTGGTTGGATCTCTTTGCAGCCCAAGGGACTCTCAAGAGTCTTGTCCAACACCACAGTTCAAAAGCATCAATTCTTCGGTGCTCAGCTTTCTTCACAGTCCAACTCTCACATCCATACATGACCACAGGAAAAACCATAGCCTTACCTAGACGGACCTTAGTCGGCAAAGTAATGTCTCTGTTTTTGAATATACTATCTAGTTTGGGCATAACTTTTCTTCCAAGGAGTAAGCATCTTTTAATTTCATGACTGCAGTCACCATCTGCAGTGATTTTGGAGCCTAAAAAAATAAAGTCTGACACTGTTTCCACTGTTTCCCCATCTATTTCCCATGAAGTGATGGGACCAGATGCCATGATCTTTGTTTTCTGAATGTTGAGCTTTAGGCCAACTTTTTCGCTCTCCTCTTTCATTTTCATCAAGAGGTTTTTTAGCTCCTCTTCACTTTCTGCCATAAGGGTGGTGTCATCTGCATATCTGAGGTTATTGATATTTCTCCCAGCAATCTTGATTCCAGCTTGTGTTTCTTCCAGTCCAGCGTTTCTCATGATGTACTCTGCATAGAANTTTTCTGAATGTTGAGCTTTAAGCCAACTTTTTCGCTCTCCTCTTTCACTTTCATCAAGAGGCTTTTTAGCTCCTCTTCACTTTCTGCCATAAGGGTGGTGTCATCTGCATATCTGAGGTTATTGATATTTCTCCCGGCAATCTTGATTCCAGCTTGTTTGCTTTTAAAAGGGAGTTAAGATATTTTGGAAAAAGCTAGAACTTCTTTGGATATCTTCATATTTCTTTTAAAGCTTAGTTTTTGGTTTGGGTTATTTATTTATTTATTTAAATACATTTGAGGTGGGAATACTATCCTTCTTTTTCCCCACCACTCAGGGCCACAAAAGGGATAAGTCAGGGCCTCCTTTAATACACTACTAGATAAATTTGTATGTCTTGTACCACAACCAGAGAAGAAAAGTGACAACTTTGCAACAAGGAAAATGCAAAGCCAGACATGACTACTTCAGTTTCTACCCAACAATCTCTCTTAACAAAAGAATATCATGGAGATAGGTGGAGAAATACCCAGGAAACACTTTCAGAGAAATCCTACCCCTTTCTTACTTGAGATTTATTTCTACAGTCAGCAAGAAAAGTAAAGTTGATTTGCAACTGAGTTTCCAAGATTTCTAGTTACTCCCCAGTGTTTTTACATTTATAAATGTTTTACATTTATAAGTGTTTTACATTTACATTTGTAAATGCCTTTACTACAACTTCAAGGTGTGCCAGCAATAAATAGTACACTATTAAAAACATGCAAAAACAACACAATTTAAATTTCAAACCACTTACAGCTCTGTGTTCATCTCCAAGTCTCTGAGGAAACGCCAGCACTTCAGAAAACCAGCCCACATCCTGCCTCAAACACACACAGTCTTCAACCAAGAGGGGAATTTCTGCAGGCTACACGGCACTTTTCTATCCTCAGTGTACACTGGAATCACCTGGAGAACTTGAGAAACAAGGTAGCCAGCGATTTACCTCCAGAATCTGAGTTAATTGATCTGGGGAGGATCCTAGGCATCAAAGGGCTTACAAAGCACACAGGTGATTCTAATATGCCTACAGGGTTGAGAGCCTAAACCTAAAGTTGATTCAAACTAAAGTAAAACATCGTGGGTACTTAATTTCTCTATCATATGTCAATTTTTACTTAGGAAACAAGCTTTTAAAGATTTATATCACTAAATTCACAGCAACAAAAATAAAATATACTTAGCTTCAGACTTTTGTTTTTTGCTAACTGCAATATTACTTAAATCAGAAAACCTTTACCTGAAATCTTATACTATTCAGTATCAAAAGACAGCCTAGCCTCACTAGAAGGGAACTGCAGCTCCTTAAAAAATTTTCTCACTGGATTTACAAATGGATGACTTCTTTTATTTATCCTACATTCAACGTTCCTCTTTGCTAAGACTCCCCGCCAACCCCCAACTTTTATTAGCTCTCAACAAAAAAAAAAGATGGAAAAGCCATGGTGCCCTGGGAAATGTCTAACAAGTAGTTCTCTGAGGGTGGAATGAGGGAAGAGGGAGGAAGCACTGATTTGTAGAATTTGTTGATTTCCATGGTGTATGTACTCCCACCATGACTGATTTCAAGCTACCCACTGGCTTGAAAATTTTTGTAAAATTTAACAGTCTCTGAGCCAGTATGAGCCAGTTCCAGCACTCCACTTGAAATTATTAACCTGTTTGTGTATCATAGTCCTGGACTGGTAAGAAATGAAATTTAGTTATTAATATACTCAGCATATTACTTGACATATCTCCTTTCAGATACTGATTTCAAAATTTTGACTTACAATGGACTTAAGGAACTTTCCTCAGGTGGAGGTACTTTTGAACTATGTTTTTTTCTGCAGTTGGGGTTCAGACACATGCAGATATGTCTGTGAGGGAAAAGGTTAAAATAAATAAGATTTTCGTGATGTTAAGAAAGAAATCATCAAAACGAGAGCTTCTACAATGAGCTGAATTCAGCAATAAACACTAAGGGTCAGAGAAGAGTTGATATTGTTAGTAAAGTTCAGAATGACAGCAAATACAAAAAGCTATTTAGATCCAACTAATTTGTGCCTGGGGAAAGGATAGTGTAGTAGTAATAAACTAAATGGTTTGCATTACTCAACCTAGAAACAAATATGCTACAGGCTCTACTATGTAAGTCAGGAAAGAATCCATCCTCTTTACTTTTGAAAGAGATACTGTGAAAAGGGGCTTCCCTGGTAGCTTGATGGTAAAGAATCTGTCTGCCAATGCAGGAGATGTAGGTTCAAGCCTGGGTTGAGAAGATCCCCTGGATAAGGAAATGGCAACCCACTCCAGTATTCTTGCCTGTAAAATCCCATGGACAGAGGAACCTGGTGGGCTACAGTCCCTGCGGTTGCAAAAGAATCAGGCAAGACTCAGTGACTAAATAACAACTGTGAAGTGTTGATTATCTCTGTGGTCATCTAGAAGAGTCAAGAATATTTAGAGAGGTCTTTGGTAGACATTGGAGTTCCAGAGTAAGTAGTTGGAGATTTAGAGTCAGCAGAATTCTAGTTTAACTGTCAATATGTTAATATTAGACATCTGACTGTATACAGGTAATTTACACTTTATCATCTCCCTCCAGCTACTGCATATCTAGGCAGAATAGCAGTCTGAAAAGTACACTCAGAATCAAACTAAAATCCTAACTCCACCTCTTAATATTCAGGTAACCTATGGCATTTCTCTGTGTATCAGTTTTCTCCTCTGTAAAACAGATATAATGATAGAACTTGTTTGTCATGTGATTATTACAAGAAACAAATGACATAATATATGCAAAACAGCATAATGCCAGGATAAACATTCTATTGCTTTGAAAGTGCACATCATAGTGCAGTGAAGTATATAGCATTATCCATACTTGAGAGAAAATGTATTAAAGAAATGAAATATCTTTCTCAAGACCATGAATTTGTTAAGCTGTGATCCAGAATTTGAACCTGATTCAGCCTGATCCTGAAGCTCCTGTTCTTCCTATATAAATTCTTTCTCCCACTGGAAGTCTACAACATGAACAGATTGCTTCTTTATCTTGGAGGTGGTTTGGATGACAGATATTCTATTGCTAATTTTTTTTTTAATAAAGAAGAATCAAAGATGGGGACAATTATATGAGCAATAAAATAACCCTCTTAAATTCTGATTAGAGACAAATTTCTGCAGGAGACTCCATTCCTTTGCTCCTATGCCTCTCCTCTACAGCATTACATTTCTCCATCCAGGACATAAGCAAAAGTCAAATAACGTAGCTTGCATAGCTAGCTATTTCTTGTTCTGCCTGGATCAGAGCTTCCTGTTCCATCACTCTTATTCACACCCTCAGGAGCTGTGCTCCATGCCCACTGCATGTGGTCTCAGCCAGCTAGCTACTTTACTTCTGTTCTGACTAGTCTCTTTGTTATTGTTTCCCAGAAGTGATAATATGTACTCTTTCCCAAAATGTGTGTGGAACAAACAAAAGCTCCTCACTATATTAATAAGTCCGTGGTGAAAGAGAGCATACCTGGTGAAATAAATTTGGGAACTTCTATGCTAAATGAAGTTTATCATCAGAGCCTTTAATATTCTAAGGCATGTTGAATACTGCAGACATATTCATAACCTAAAAGTTGAGAGTTATGTTTTATTTGGTGTAAATTTTTAGGGCTTCAACCCCAGGAGACAGCATCTGAAATAACCCTGAGAGAACTACACTGAGAAGCTACGTTATATAGGAGTTTTGCAACAAGAGGCAGGCAGTCTGAACATCAAAAGATTATTCTTAATTAAAGAAAACAAGATATTTCAAGACAAGGAATTTAGTGCTTTTCTATGTATGGGAGGATGCAAGAACCTGGGTTCACTGAAATCATTCCTTTGATATGCACCTCACCTATCTGGGGCCAGTATTCTGTGCTTTTGCAACAACCTGAGTTTCCTCAAGGCTCATCCTAGGGAGTGGCTGCAGTCTGACGGCTGCTCAATGGCAGATATTCTCTTCCTTCCTGAGTTTCCTCAGGCTGATCAGATCACATTGGAGAGTTACAGTCGCTAATGATTATGACGTCCTTGTTCACTGATATGGCAGGAAATATTCCATTTCTCAGTATCTTCAAGAGGGAAATATAATATGTGATATTTTCAAATACAGTTTTAGAAGTGTGGAGTGCTCCTTGCCCACTCACACAATTTTCATTAACTTTCATTGTCTTCCAAAAGTGGTAGTTTCCATTCTTTGGCTCTTCTCTTCACTAGTCCTGCAAAGCAGATCTACCAGCCAAAATATTCCACTAAGACCTGCAACTTTAGTGCCTGCCTAGTGAATTATGAAATACAACCTCCAGAACATGGTAGAAAAACATTCAGAACATGTCCCTATCTGAGACTGAACCTGGAATTCACCTTTCATTTCAACAGAAAACTCTTAGGAAGCAAGAAGCACAAATCCCCAAATATAACTGAAATACATGGATTGCTGGTTAACTGCATAATAAATTCTTGGGATGGCTGTGGTAATGAACAGCCCTCTTTGTTTGGATTAGACCATAAAACAATATATTGAAAACTATATAAACTGATTATGCAGAATAAACAAATGATAACACATCATAAAAACTAGCTGGAGAATGCCAACCTAGCTTAATATTAATCTGTTTGAAAATACAAACTGAGTCCCAGTTGTATATTTGTTTTTCACTGGGAAATTTTCCATCCACTTTTTTTTCTCTCTCTTATCATCATTTTTTACAGACAGACTGGAATACTTCCAGGTTAATTTTATTACATTTTGAACAGCTTAATTTATATTTTCATACCCTTGTACTATGGATAATCTGGAGTTGTTTCGTTTGTTGTAGAACCTTCTCATTTCACCTTTTGTACCACAGTTGTCATGCTTAATTGGAAGATTTAATGTTGAGTTGTCAACTCAAGGAAGTTCTTTCAGCTGAAAGCTTCATTTCCATCAGTTTAGAAAAGGCAAGGAGTGATGACAATATTAAGTGAATCTGTCCTCTCAACTATAGTCTATAACATAATATGTTACCTAACTGTACTGATGAATAACAATGAATACTAGTTATGTATAATATTATATTAACTTACTTGAGGGGATATTAAGTTCCTAAAAATATCAAATATTTCAGAAAAGATGTGGAAGATGGTTGAATTGTCTCATTTTGCAAGTGCCAGCATATTGCTATTCTTTGGAAAAAAGTGTTCTCTAATCTTTTACAAAGTATTGCCATTATCACTTATTTAAGGACCTGCTGATGATACTGTTTGGTTAAAATGCTATGGATACCTGAGAGGTGTGGCACACGCATACAAAATAATAATGTATATTATTATAATAAAGTGAACATGCTATAAACTGATTCTACTGGTTGCATTCAATAAAGCCAAAAAATAAAGTAGATAAGGATTAGAATAATTATAATGGATAGTTTACATGTTTTAAGAGCTTACTAATGATAAGGAAGAGAAGAAGGAGGAGTAAAGGTTAGATTGAGAATGAAGGCAAAGATAACCATCCTTGTTTTATTAGACAAGAAAATCGAGGACTCAAATAATCATCAGTTCCTGATTCAAAAAATTTAAAGTTCACTTAAATAACAATGATACTGTTAAAGAACAGGGAAAATAATGGACTAAGCTTATCTTCACAGGAAAAAAAAAGATTTGAGAAATTAAACATTGAACATAAATCTAAAGGCAAGGCATGCATGTGCCTCTTAATGTGATATAAAATACAAGTTTTTTCTTGTGTTGATGTCATTTAAAACAGTAGTTTAATTTTTCACTAACAATGGTAAAGAACTACATTTTCACTTAATTAGCCTACAATCCAGCAGATAAAATTGGAATAGGACATAACAAACTATAAGCTGGAAATAAAATATGCTAAATGCAAAATGGTTACTTCGAATCTTTTCAGAGATTCCCTTTAAAAAGTCTTTACTAAACATCATCTATTTCTCACCTCCAATTTCTTTCCTATCTCTCCATTATCTGGCAACAATATGACATTAAAATCTTTTGCTGCTCTGGAACAAATATTGCTTAAATATTTGCAGTCTGCCTTTACGATCTGCCGTATGGTTGTTAAAATGATTGTGCAAATGCTTTTGTTTTCCTGCAGATGGAAGGGGGCAGGCATTAATCAATTGCTCAATGTAAGTGCAAGCCAGAATAATTACTGTGTTAGTAAGGATGTCAAGAGTCACTAAACCAGTGTGGACAAAACAAAATGTGTGAGTGAGTCACTGCCTGGGTAGTACAAAATGTCAACATCAGCAGCAAGGTTTGGCAGAAAATGAAAATAATTTGAAGGAAAAAAATATAAGTTGTGCTGAAAAACCTTTGAAAAGACAGGCTTTTCTATGTGAATGGAATATTAACAAATGAAGCATCCCAGGAATGCTAACAAGAAACATAGTTACCCATGTACATTTCTCTGCTCATCCAGCTACCAAACCAACTTGCACAAATTGTATAGTTTAACATTTTCAGTGACCACTATTATTTTGGGTATTGGACAGATCCATGGAAAATATACTATTAACCATTTATTCATCACTCTGCTGCTTCCTTTACTCTCCACCCACAAAACTCCCAAAGATTCACTGTAGTGCTCAAGCATTCTAAAAGACTAATCACTTTAAACTGATTTATTATCCCACAAAGTTCATTATATAACTGGCTGCTGACCTATATTGTTCACATAGTTTGACTGTGTGTGTGATTGTTATAACTTAATGGAAAAGCTATTACTGTTAGAAAAGTGAGAAGAATATGTCTTTGTGCACTTATTCAATAATAGATATAATTAAAGATAACTGATGTCTATTGGATTTTTGTTTATTTTTCATGTATTTCTCACTTTTAGGAGTAAAAATATTCTTTTATTTTTCTAGATAGGAAAACTAAGAGCCTACATCTTTAATTTATCAAGTCTTATTTGTATTTCACATGGTGCATTCTTATTTCCTAAAAACATATTTTGAAAAACTTATTTAAAAGTCCCTGTAATAATGTGCATTTTATCTTTCTTCACTTTGAAAAGTACTCTTCAATGTGGTAATGAACAAAAATCACCTATTATATACATTTAAAAATTAGTTTCTTAGTGCATGATAACCCATAGCTCTCTTTCACTTTTATAATATATCTTGCACTTGTTGGTCATTATATAAAGACACATACACATACATACACAAATAATTTGAAGGGATGGCAGTGGGAAAATCACTTTATTGTTCTGATGTCTCATCACCTCTAACATTCCAGAAGTCCCTAGGTGTTCTGTTCTGAAGAGTTGAGTGCTCTGAAAATTTACCACCAGAAAACAGATTAAAAGGAAAGAAGGAGTGAAGGTGTTATGAAAGGAAGAGTTAAGGAAAGGAAGGATGAAAATTACCATATTCTGAAATAAAGGCCAAAGTCATTGGTTCACTCCATAATGAAACTTGGTTAAACTGTTTAGACACACATATATAAGGAACATAGGAAACTTTAAAACCAAACTGTTAACACAAAAATATTAATGTTAAAACATGTCAAATGGAAATTCATGTGTGCAAATCAGATGTTATTGAACGTACAACCATGCTCAGGTTCAAATTTACACTTGTTTCTATGCATTTTGTATCCATTCCACAGGCAGTAGCTTAATTTCCATCTCAATTGCCCATTATCACTCAGTTATCAAGGGATATAAAACTGACTTAAGCCAGAATTATGATCCATGTTGAAGCTGGGTGATGGGTACATAAAAATTTACTATACTACTCTCTATGTTTTAAAATTTTCCATAATAAATTTCCATTAAAATTAGTGTAAATCCCAAGTCCATACATTTTTAAATTTCATGCATTGGTTTTCCATACTTTCTCCCTTAATTGAGATTTGGATGGGAGATAGGACGAGCAAATATTAAAATGACTTTATCATTAAAGATGAAATGTAATAATCAAAAAAGAAGTAGAAAATAGCATGGGATTTCAGAGAAAGAAGAGATTATGTTGAAATAAAAGGATTGAGAAAGTTAATGAAAATAAAAACAAAAATAAACAAATAAGACCTAATTAAACTTAAAAGTTTTTAATAGCAAAGGAAACCATAAACAAAATGAAAGGACAACCCTCAGAATGGGAGAAAATATTTGCAAACAAGGCAACTGACAAGGGATTAATTTCCAAAATGTACAAACAGCTCACGGGCAGCTCAATATCAAAAAACAAACACCTCAATCAAAAAATGGGTAGAAGACCTAAATAGCTATTTCTTCAAAGACACACAGATGGCCCAGAGGCACATGAAAAGATATTCAACATTACCAATTGTTAGAGAAATGTAAATCAAAACTACAATGAGATACCACCTCACACCGGTCAGAACGGCCATTATTAAAACAAATAATGAATGCTGGAGAGGATGCGTAGAAAAGGGAACCCTCTTACACTGTTGGTAGGAATGTAAGTTGATACTGTGGAAAACAGTATGGATGGTCCTCAGAAAATTAAAAATAGGATTACCATATGACCCAGGAATCCCACTCCTGGGAAAATAACCAGAGAAAACTATAATTTGTAAAGTAAAATAAAGTAAAAATAAAAATTTAAAAAATAATAATAATAAAAGGGGGAAAAAAAAAAGATACATGCACCCCTATGTTCGTAGCAGCACTGTTCAAAATAGCTAAAATGTGGAAGCAACATAAATGTCCATCAACAGATGAATGGATAAAGAAGATGTGGTACATATATAAAATGAAATACTGACTGAGCCATAAAAAATAATAATAATGCTGTTTGTAGCAACACGGATGCAACTAGGGATTAACATACTAAGTGAAGCAAGTCAGAATGAGAAAGACATTGTATGATATCACTTACATGTGGAATCTAAAATATGAACAAATTAACCCATCTATAAAACAGTAACAGACTCATAGACATGAGTTGACTAGTAATTACAAGGGGAAGGGATAGATAGCAATGGACTGGGAGTTTTGGGGGTTGTTAGATGCAAACTTTTACATTTAGAATAGATAAGCTACAAGATCCTAATATATAGCACAGAGAACCATATTGAATATCCTGTGACAAATCATAATGGAAAGGAATGTTATATATATAAAACTGAGACACTTTGCTATACAATAGAGACTGGCATAACATTGTAAATCAACTATACTTAAAAAAAAAATTAAGACAAGGAATATAGGAGGAGTAGATGAGAAAAAAGAAATAGAATGCATTCATTTTTAGAACATGTCAAATTTTAAATGGCTATGAGATTTGGAAATAGAAGCAACAGTTATATTGGTATTTGGAGGCCTGGGAAAAGATCAATAGGGAAATTGGGACTGAAGATATAGATTTCAGAACCACCTATTTATAGGTGGTAATTGAAACCATCTCAAGAAATACATATAGATAAAGAAGAGTGTGGTAGGAAGAATTCTAAGCATAAAAACAACCTTCAAGAGAGTTATTAGAAGCCTGTATTCATGGATAGTACAATGGATGAAACAACATCATGGGTAACCATGGCCCCACCATTAAAAAAATGATATCTGGGAATTGCAGAGGCAAGAAGATATGTATTATTTTAATATCAACATTGTAAGTAATCACAGTACTGTTATCTATTATTAATGGTGGGAGATAAACTTAACCAGAAGAGGCTCATCTGAAATAAATACCATGAAGCCATGATTCCTGGACTTGAACAGGAAGAGACAGTACGAGACACTATGAAAAATTTTCTCATGCACTGATTGGACAATAAGCAGATACACAGATGACTCTACTCAGGAATCTAAATTTTCACCAATAATTACTAAAACTCACATGGCTCCATTAATGATTTAAATTTTAAAAAATCAAATCAGTTTCTACCAAGATGGACCTTGCAAAATATTTTTCCTGGGCCTTACATACCTTATAAGCAGTGCTGGGTAAGGATAATTCACGTTCACTGACCTTAATTTTATCTGTAAGGCAAAAGTTAAGATCATCTGTCACAAGTGGAAAAGGTAAATTTTTTGTAGAGGTTTAAGAAGAGTTATAAAGATTAATAACAATCATTGATGATAATGAGACAGAACTGTTTGTGGCCACATAAAATGAGTGGATCTGATTAACCATGGAGACTATGAATTTGTATCGAGCAGTCTGAATATTTGAGAAATTTTATTCTAGCAATCTTCAAGAGCTCAGTTATAAAAGGCAGACAGTGATAATAATTCTAGCCTGAGGGTTTACAAGATAGATGTCATAGAAAGATGAAGATCCAAGGGAATTAAGAGAAGTTAGGTGATCAAGCACGAGTTTTGAATGAATACTGAAGTTAGGTAAGAGAGAAATAAAATAGTAGTTCTTGGGGACAAAATCCAGAACAGAACAAAGGTGGTGGGCTTCTGGGAGGACAGAAGAGCAGGAGATGGAGAAGAGGCAGGTGCCAGGGTCTTCTATAATTTTGAAAAGAAATTGGGAGTTTAAGGATTTATATAGATGAGTGTCATAAACCTCAAGGCGGGAGCTTTTTGCCACAAAAGATGATAAATAAATGGTGTGCTAGTTTCCAAATGATGCTATAACAAAATAGAAATTTAATGGCACAACACAACGCCAGCTTACTCTCTTGAAGTTCTTGAAGTCAAAGTTTGAAATCAGTTTCACTGGGCTCAAATCAAGATGTTGGCAGGCCTGTGATCTTTCTTAAAGATCTAAAAAGAACCTGTTCCCTTGCTCTTTGTAGAGGTCATCACCAAACCTTTGTAGAGGTTTGTAGAGGCCGCCAACATTTCTTGACACAGGGCTCTTTCCTCTGTATTCAAAGCCCAAAGCATAACATCTTCTCTCTGAACTCTGTTTCATTCTATATAATTTTTTCTCTCTGACTCTTATCTTTCTGTCCTGCCTCCTTTAAGGAGCCCTGTAGTTATATTAAACCCACCCAGATAATCCAAGATTATATCTCCAGCTCAAGATTCATAACTTAATACATCTTCAAAATATATTTTACCATGTAAATTACATTAATCTCCAGGTGCCAGGTATTAAGATGTGGACATCTTCAGGGGACAGGTAGGAGGACATCATTCAACCTGCCACAGTTGATGTGCTGAGAGAACAAATACTTCTGCCTGAAATGTTCCAGGGGCATTTGTATCCACAAAGAAGGAGAGAGTTTACCTGTGTGCATGCTCAGTTGCTCAGAAGGTCAACTCTTTGCAACCCCAAGGACCATAGCCTGTTAGACTCTTCTGTCCATGGGGTTTCCCAGGCAAGAATACTGAAGTGGCTTGCCATTTCCTCTTCAAGGGGATTTTCCTGAACCAGGGATCAAACCTGAGTCTCCTGAACCTTCTGCATGACAGGCGGGTTCTTTACTGCTGAGCCATTAGAGAAGCTCTTAGGGTTTTTATAGGGCAACAAAAATTAAAATCATATTGTGTGGAAAAGTTTAGCAATTAAGGTGATTTTAGTGTGGCATAGGGTTGGCTGAAGCTAGAACTGACAGGTTTGGAAGAGAAGGGAGTAACCAGTGAGCAGGTGAATGAAGCAAGAGTCTCCAGAGGTTGCTAGTATGGGAGAGAACAGAAGATAGGAAAGGAGTACTAATTAAAACATGGCAATAATGTGGAATGACCTGGGCTTAAGGTTAAAAGGTCAGTTTTCATTCCAATCCCAAAGAAAGGCAATGCCAAAGAATGCTCAAACTACCACACAATTGCACTCATCTCACACGCTAGTAAAGCAATTCTCAAAATTCTCCAAGTCAGACTTCAGCAATACACGAACTGTGAACTTCCAGATGTTCAACCTGGTTTTAAAAAAGGCAGAGGAACCAGAGATCAAATTGACAATATCTGCTGGATCATCGAATAAGCAAGAGAGTTCCAGAAAACATCTCTTTCTGCTTTATTGACTATGCCAAAGCCTTTGACTGTGTGGATCACCACAAACTGTGGAAAATTCTGAAAAAGATGGGAATACCAGACCACCTGACCTGCCTCTTGAGAAACATGTATGCAGGTCAGGAAGCAACAGTTAGAACTGGACATGGAACAACAGACTGGTTCCAAACAGGAAAAGGAGTATGTCAAGGCTGTATATTGTCACCATGCTTATTTAACTTATATGCAGAGAACATCATGAGAAACGCTAGGCTGGAAGAAGCATAAGCTGGAATCAAGATTGCCGGGAGAAATATCAATAACCTCAGATATGCAGATGACACCACCCTTATGGCAGAAAGTGAAGAGGAGCTAAAAAGCCTCTTGATGAAAGTGAAAGAGGAGAGTGAAAAAGTTGGCTTAAAGCTCAACATTCAGGAAATGGAAGATCATGGCATCCTGTCCCATCACTTCATAGCAAATAGATGGGGAAACAGTGGAAACAGTGTCAGACTTTATTTTGGGGGCTCCAAAATCACTGTAGATGGTGATTGCAGCCATGAAATTAAAAGACGCTTACTCCTTGGAAGGAAAGTTATGATCAACCTAGATAGCATATTATAAAGCAGAGATATTACTTTGCCAACAAAGGTCCATCTAGTCAAGGCTATGGTTTTTCCTGTGGTCACGTATGGATTTGAGAGTTGGACTGTGAAGAAAGCTGAGCACCAAAGAACTGACACTTTTGAAGTGTGGTGCTGGAGAAGACTCTTGAGAGTCCCTTGGGCTGCAAGGAGATCCAACCAGTCCATCCTAAAGGAGATCAGTCCTGGGTGTTCATTGGAAGGACTGATGCTAAAGCTGAAACTCCAATACTTAGGCCACCTGATATGAAGAGGTGACTCAATGGAAAAGACCCTGATGCTGGGAGGGATTGGGGGCAGAAGGAGAAGGGGACAACAGAGGATGAGATGGCTGAATGGCATCACCAACTTGATGCACATGAGTTTGGGTGAACTCCAGGAGTTGGTGATGGACAGGGAGCCTGGCGTGCTGCGATTCATGGGGTTTCAAAGAGTCGGACACGACTGAGCG
This sequence comes from Cephalophus harveyi, assembly GCA_006410635.1. Lineage (NCBI taxonomy): Eukaryota > Metazoa > Chordata > Mammalia > Artiodactyla > Bovidae > Cephalophus > Cephalophus harveyi. The sequence goes on from SJYT01039809.1 coordinate 287,855, forward strand.
ACTGAACTGAACTGAAGGTTAAAACAGCTCTCTGATGGCAAGGTTGAGTCCCATCCCAGTACAGAGTGCCAAGATATTCACCATGAAGAGTCTGTGATAACAGCTCCCAGGTAAAGTGACTGGGATTTGTGTTACTTATTTAAATCAATAAGATAAATCTGCAAAGACTCAAAAGAGATTACTGTTGTTTTCTCATGTTTACATTCTTTTCTCATTTATAAGAAGGTAAGGTAAGGTAAGGTAAAGTCGCTCAGTCGTGTCCGACTCTTTGCGACCCCATGGACTGTAACTTATTAGGCTTCTCCGTCCATGGGATTCTCCAGGCAAGAATACTGGAGTGGATTGCCATTTCCTTCTCCAGGGGATCTTCCCGACCCAGGGATCGAACCTGGGTCTCCTGCATTGGAGGCAGACGCTTTAACCTCTGAGCCACCAGGGAAGCCCCATTTATAAGAAAGGATACTCCATTTTATGACAAGCCTTATCAAACTGAAACACTGAATGCTCCTTTCTTGAAAATGTATTAATTTATGGTGAATTCTGAAATTATGAAAACTCCCACGATAGTAAAAGGAAAACTGTATGTATTTCATATATTACATGTTAATTATTCCACTGTCTCAAGCCAAATAGAATGAGTTCAATATAAATTATATCTACCATAAGTGATATTTTTGCAAGAAAGTCCAAAAGAAGAAAATTCATTTGTATAAAAATATCCTGAAAAATTCCTGGGTATTCTGGTTCCTAATAAAATACTGTTCATAATTTGCATGCTATTTCAGTAAAGTTTATATATTATTCTTACTATCTTTATTTCCACACTCTCAAAATTGACCATCTTCAGACAAATTGATCCTAGGTATAACCATGGAAGAGCTGATGCTGGTTGTTATTGGGGACTTGAATAGTTAAAGACTCCAGGTGGCATCACTTCTTTCCCTTCTCACTTCTGGTCAAATTTCTAAATCTTTTGCTTTGATTTTCATCCTAAATCATATAGGAGCCATGATGTTGTATGAATTTACCTAGTATATCTTTGGTTTTAAGCTTTTCATCTCTTAGACATTAAAACATACTTTTTTTTTTTTCATTTTGCTGAAAAAATTAAAAACCAGAAAAGAGAAAAGTGAGAGAGACCCCCTGCCTTAAATTCTAAGCATACATCCTTGGATGAGCCATGAGATGAGAAGTTATATGATGGTCTTGATAGTCTCATGTTCTTTTCACCAAATCGGTGACCTAACTGTGAAAAGCACTTCTTATCCCCAAGGTCAATTTCATCTCATCAAATAGCAAAACTTGAATGAAACAGCCAGTAACTGAGTCTGACTGGCTGGTAAATGCTCCTGCAGCATTGTCAAATCATCAGCAATTTATCTTTCAAAAACACATAGGAGATGGATTTGTGTTATCTTTTTCATTACAACCAAGAAAAACTGATACACACAATATAAAATAAGGAGTTTCTATTTTCTTTACGATATTTCCTCTATGGACTTCTATTTCTTCTTGTGTGCCTTGTGGCTGAATGGCAGACAACGTTCACACAAGGCTCATAAAGCACAAAGTAAACTATAAATGTCAGGTAAATATATATTTTTCCAACTATACAAGGCCCTAAGAGACACTTTCCCAAAAACCTATAGGAAAACAGTTCAATCCTGGAGTCTGGGGAGAAAGTATTGGGTCAATGCGGTGATTTCTTTCTCCACAAAGCATAACAAATGAAAAGGAAAGCTTCTTTTCTGAAGATAAGATTTATCACTTTAGTGTAGCAAAACTGACTATTCTGTGCTTTTATTGGCAACAATATAAGTTTTCATTAATTAAGAGAGGTGAAAAATTGTACTTACAAGTATATTTTTCTTATGTAAACATCTTTTAGAATAGCATTTTTCAAACTATGGGTCATTAAATTAATTTAGTGTGTCCCAAATAGCATTTTTAATTAAATAAAATAGAAATATCTAGAAATGTTTAACTAGTAAAAGTGTCCACTGTTTCTTGACATTCTGTTCAACTGCAATAGGTGAGTGCACTTATACTTGTATACACTGCTGTGAAATATTCTTACTGAAGGTTAAAGTCAATATCTAAATATACTATTTTACCACACTGGGGTACCTGAGGAAAATAGTTACAGTAGCATCCTCTTTGTATAGGTAAGTCCTCAGATAGACTGCAGGAGATATGAGTGAGGCTCATGAACTGACAAAATTACTAAGTATAGCAAGAAAACTACAGGCGACATCTCAGAGAGGTCATTGGAATACATTGTGATCCACATCCATCATGAAATCACTCTAATGCATTTCTGGGTCCTGTTGCCAGTCCACATGTTCTCAAGGAAAACTTTTCTCACTTTGAAGACTAATTCAAAATGCAAATAGTTATTTTAATAAGAACAGTATATGTATCACTTAACAAAAAGGATAAATGTAAATGAATGATAAGCTGTCTTGTGATTACAAATCAATGTAGTATAAAGAATTCAATCAAAATATATCCTTCCTTTAAAAGTCCTTTCTTTCTTCCTTCAATTTAAGATGTTTTCAAAAGAGAGGTGAGTTTCGGTATGTTATCCGTTCTTTCGCTAGCCCTCTTGGAATGTAAGCCCAGACTCCAGTCTTTGTCCTGGAGAAGAACTGAAAAAACCTTTCCCCCTCCTTGGGGGGATAATACTACATAAACAGAATCAAACCAGCCAAATTAATGGGGGAGAAAGTGAGGCACTGACTATGGCACACACTATTTGGCAATTTACTACTACAAAATTAGCTTTCTCTAATGTTGTTTTCACACACACATACACACAAATCTCTAGAAAAATCTTATTTTGTAAAGGTGTCTGCAGTGTATGCAACATATATAGGGACAAACCAGAAGAGTGAGCTTAAACACTGGAAATTTACACAGATATTTTTAAAACTGCAGATTTTTTTTTTTAAGGACTTAAAAATCACTCAGGTATAATAAGCTGAGTCATTAATGGTAATAAAACCAAGTAAAAGTAATTTAATGTGCTAAATGTCTCACCTTGACTAATTAGTAGATTCCGAATAATTTTATACTGAGAGGTCTGATTCAATGTGTTAATGAATACTTTAACGGTAGTAGTATATGATAATCCTCAAGAAAATTACCAGTTGAGCTGAGTGCTGAAAGAAAATGAGAGCTGTGAAATCCCTTTTGCTTTAGTGAGGCCCTATAGTTTCAAAACACTAGAGGAAGTGAGTAGTGAAAAGGCAAGTAGCTTCTGGAGAACCAGAAGAAAGGAAAGAGGAAAGAAGATACTCTTAGAAACAACAAAAAAGATATTTTAAAAATCCCCAAGTTTAACTTGATTTAAAATGTTTAAATTTAGGCTAAGAAAAAAATTAGGCCTTTCTTCATTGCATTTATAATGCACACACTCTCATTCTTCTAAAATAATATAATTTAAGACTAGATTTGTTTATCTTTGCAATACATTTCCCAAAGACTTCTTTGGGGATCCACCACTGGAATGCTTTAAGTAAATTTATCTCTTTGGACATAAAAAAAGAAAAAGATGATTAAGATGATTCATCAAGTCTTTTGAGATTGAATTTAAGATTAATGCCCAGGAGAAAAAAACCAAAACGACATATGTAATTTCCTGAGGATGGTGAACCAAATGATTCTTTCTCCCTGATGCATTCCACTGCCATGACACCTCAGACCTCCTGGGAATGCAGGAGAAGAGCTCCATCATGTGGGCAGGACTGCCCCAAGACAGCTACCACACTCAAGTGTATGCATATCTGTGCTGTCTATAAGTAGCCCTCTTTTGTCTGTACAGTGTACACTAAATTTCCCCTCCATCAGTACTTCATTTTCACTTTCTGAAATGTATATTGTAGCTGCTAGTAAGCAGCCCCAAAGCCAGATATTCAGCACATATCAATCCACATCCTTATTGGTATCAAGTATAAGAAACATTCAGTACTGGGGCTAAAGCAGAAACAACAGAACTAATGATAACGAATGTTAATTGAGCTATCACTATGTACTAAGCACTATGCAGTCTTTACATGTGTTCACATATTCACTGCTACCAATAGCCTAATATACCATTGAACCATATTTATACTAACTTAATAAGAGAAACAGGCTCACATAAGTAAATTTTATTTTGCAGAGCTAGCAATTGGTAAAGCCCAAATTTGAATTCAGACAGTATGACAACAGGAGTCTTAATCACTACTCTGTACTATGTCACAGTAAAGAAGAGAAAAACAAAATATCTAATGGTACATAATTTTGAAATTACATCACCACACAGATATTTAAACAATGAATATCCAAACAAAACTGAGAAAACACATTTTGAAATCCTAGCCCAGAAGCTGAGAAGTTGTACAAAATCAGTACATCTTGCTTCACTAACTTTGTCCTGGAACCAAGCTGTGGCCTATTTCAGATCTATGCAAAATACAGTAAGGAAAAAAGGGAACATGAGCACAGTGGATCCATGGAAACAAAGATATTAATATCAACCAAGAATAGAAATATGTTTAATATATTTAAAGAGATAAAAAATAATTCTAAATTTTAATTAGGAACAAGAGACTATCAAATACAACTGGATAAATATGAAAAAGAGCCAAATAGAACTTCAATAAGCAAAGATATATTAGTATTAGCATGGAACCTGATAAGTGGACTCTAGAATGCATACAAAAGACCAAAGGCCCAAAATTCACTAACATGCTTCACAAGTAGGATATTTAGGAAACTTAGTAATATCGGAGAAGGCAATGGCACCCCACTCCAGTACTCTTGCCTGGAAAATCCCATGGGAGGAGGAGCCTGGTAGGTAGGCTGCAGTTCATGAGGCTGAGAAGAGTCGGACACGACTGAATGACTTCACTTTCATGCATTGGAGAAAGAACTGGCAACCCACTCCAGTGTTCTTGCCTGGAGAATCCCGGGGATGGGGGAGCCTGGTGGGCTGCCATCTATGGGGTCGCACAGAGTCGGACACGACTGAAGTGATTTAGCAACAGCAGCAGCAGCAGAAGTAATATCAAGGTATATTAAAAATCTCTAGTATTTGGGGGTGGTCCTACGATGGCAGAGAAATAGGAAGGGAGACCATTTTCTCCCCCACAAATTCATCGAAAGAACATTTGAACACTAAACAAATTCCACAAAACAATTTCTGAATGCTGGCAGAGAACATCAGGCATGCAGAAAGGCAGCCCATTGTCTTTGAAAGGAGGTAGGATAATATATAAAAGATAAAAAGAGAGACAAAAGAGGTAGGGATGGAGACCCATCCCGGGAAGGGAGTCTTAAAAGAGGAGTTTCCAAACACCAGAAAACACTCTCACCGGCGGGTCTGTGGGGGAGCTTTGGAATCTCAGAGGGCAACATAACTGGGAGGAAAAATAAGTAAATAAATAAACCCCACAGATTACATTCCTAACCCGCAACTCCCAGCTCTTGCATCCGCTGCTGAACAGGGAGGTGCGGGCTGCATTGCTTAGGGTAAGGACCGAGCCTGATTGCCCTTAGGGCAATCTGAGGGAACTAACATGAGATAGCAACCCAAACTATGGGATAGCCAGAGAGAGAAAAAAAAAAGAGAGAGAGAGAGAGAACTATCCCTTGAAAAGCCCTAACCTAAGGCACTGCCAGGCCTGCTCACAGAATAAAGGACTGAGCAAATACCAGAGGAGAGCTAACAGGCTGCAGACCAGCCCATCCCCCGCTGGAGACAGGGAGGCATGGGGGATGAGGGGGTAGGGGTGGGAGTCAGCCAGAGCCAGAAAGGGGCAATCTCGGCCCCAGAGAGGCATCCTCTATGAAACTGCAAGCAGGCTTCCAGTTGCTAACCAAGACTTCTTGGGATTCTGGACGGTTGACATCCACCAGGAGGGTTGCAGCCAGAGATCAGCTCCCCAGAAGAGACACACAGCACACCTGAGATGGGCACGCCTGCTGCCACCCAGGAAACTGAGTGGCTGGGACTGGGGAGTTGATAAGATGCACTCTCCACCTGGGGAGACTGCGCTCACCAAGCACCTGGTCGCCCGAGCTGCTCGGACCTGGGAAGGGCACAAAACGCAGCCCCAACCGAGTCTGCGCCTTTGTGGAGTACCCGAGAACCTGAACCTGAGTGGCTTAGACCTGGGAAGTTCACGCAACCCAGGGCCTGCCTCAGACAGTTCCCAGCAGAGCAACTTAGAGCCTGAGCAGTTTAGACTGGGAAAGCGCACACGACGTGAGCAGGAGTAAACCCAGTGCGGCCAAAACACTGTAAGCACTCCCCAAACATGCCAGTGATATTTGTTTGCAGTGTTACTCCCTCCCCAGAGCACGACTGAACAAGTGAGCCTAAATAAGTGACAACCTTTGCCCCCTTGTATCAGGGCAGAAATTAGACACTGAAGAGACCAGCAAAAAGAAGAAGCTAAAATAAACAGAGGGAACAGGTTTGGAAGTGACAGGTGAAACAGATTAAAACCCTGTAGTTAGCACTGACTACATTGGAAGGGGCCTATAGATCTTGAGAAGTATAAGCCGGATTAAGGAACTATCTGAAACTGAACTGACCCCACACTGCCCGCAACAGCTCCATAGAAATTCCTAGATATATTTCTATTATCATTAAAAAAATTTTTTTTTAATTTTAAGTCCTCTATTACTCCTTTAATTTTCATTTTTATAACCTATTACCTTGCCAAAAAAAGATCCTATTTTTAAAGCAAACTTCATATATATATATATACATATATAATAATTTTTGTGACTTTGTTTTGTTTTTTTAACATTGTATTTTTGAGAGTCTAACCTCTACCCTGGATTTTTAATCTTTGCTTTTTGGTATTTGTTATTGATTTTGTACCATTAAGAACCCAATCTTCAGTACCCATTTTTACTTGGGAGTGTGATTACTGGCTTGATTGCTTTCTCCCACTTTTGACTATCCTTTTTCTCTACAAGATTGCCTCTATCTCCTCCCTCTCCCTTCTCTTCTCTGCCCAACACTGTGAATCTCTTTGTGTGTTCTGGGCTGTGGAGAACACTTAGGGAACTGATTACTGGCTAGATCTGTCTCTCTCCTTTTGATTCCCCCCTTTATCCTCCTGGCCACCTCTGTCTCCTTCCTCCCTCTTCTGTTCTCTCTGTAACTCCATGAACCTCTCTGAGGAGTCCAGACTGTGGAGAGTACACAGAGAATTGATTACGGGCTAGATTGCTCTCACCCCTTTTGATACCCCCTCTTCTCCTCCTGGTCACCTCTATCTCCCTCCTCCTGTTTCCCTTCTCCATGTAACTCTGTTAACCTCTCCATGTGTCCCTCACTGTGGAGAAGCTTTTCATCATTAACCTAGATGTTTTATCATCAGTGCTATATAGATGGAGAAGTCTTGAGGCTACTGTAAGAATAAGACTGAAAACCAGAGGCAGGAGGCTTAAGCCCAAACCTGAGAACACCAGAGAACTCCTGACTCCAGGGAACATTAATTGATAAGAGCTCACCCAAAAGCCTCCATTCCTACACTGAAACCAAGCACCACCCAAGAGCCAACAAGTTCCAGAGCAAGACATACCATGCAAATTCTCCAGCAATGCAGGAACACAGCCCTGAGCTTCAATATATGGGCCGTCCAAAGTCACACCAAACCCAGACATCTAAAAACTCACTACTGGACACTTCACTGCACTCCAGAGAGAAGAAATCCAGCTCCACCCACCAGAACACCAATGCAAGCTTTCTTAACCAGGAAACCTTGACAAGCCACCTATCCAACCCCACCCACAGCAAGGAACCTCCACAATAAAGAGGAACCACAAACTGCTAGAATACAGAAAGGCCACCCCAAACACAGCAATATAAGCAAGATGAAAAGGCAGATAAATACTCAGCAGGTAAAGGAACCTGATAAATGCCCACCAAACCTAACAAAAGAGGAGGAGGGTCTACCTGAAAAAGAATTCAGAATAATGATAGTAAAAATGATCCAAAATCTTGAAGACAAAATGGAGTTACAGATAAATAGCCTGGAGACAAGCATTGAGAAGATGCAAGAAATGTTTAACAAGGACCTAGAAGAAATAAAAAAGAGTCAATCAATAATGAATAATGCAATAAATGAGATCAAAAACACACTGGAGGGAACCAATAGTAGAATAATGGAGGTAGAAGATAGAATGGTAGAAAAAAATGAAGCAGAGAGGAAAAAAGAAAAAAGAATTAAAAGAAATGAGGACAACCTTAGAGACCTCTGGGGCAATGTTAAATGCCCCAACATTCAAGTCATAGGAGTCTCAGAAGAAGAAGACAAAAAGAAAGGCTATCATAAAATACTTGAGGAGATAATAGTTGAAAACTTCCCTAATTGGAAATGGCAACCCACTCCAGTATTCTTGCCTGGAGAATCCCATGGACGGAGGAGCCTGGTAGGCTACAGTCCATGGGGTCGCAAAGAGTTGGACACGACTGAGTGACTTCACTTTCCCTAAAATGGGGAGGAAATAAGCACCCAAGTCCAAGAAACCCAGAGACTCCCAAACAGGATAAACCCAAGGCAAAACGCCCCAAGACACATATTAATCAAATTAACAAAGACCAAACACAAAGAACAAATATTAAAAGCACTAAGGGAAAAACAACAAATAACACACAAGGGGATTCCCATAAGGATAACGGCTGATCTTTCAATAGAAACACTTCAGGCCAAAAGGGAATGGCAGGACATACTTAAAGTGATGAAAGAGAAAAACCTACAATCAAGATTACTGTACCCAGCAAGGATCTCATTCAGATATGAAGGAGACATCAAAAGCTTTACAGACAAGCAAAAGCTGAGAGAATTCAGCACCACCAAACAAGCTCTCCAACAAATGCTAAAGGATCTTCTCTAGACAGGAAACACAGAAAGGGTGTATAAACTCGAACCCAAACAACAAAGTAAATGGCAATGGGATCATACTTATCAATAATTACCTTAAATGTAAATGGGTTGAATGCCTCAACCAAAAGACAAAGACCAGCTGAATGGATACAAAAACAAGACCCCTATATATGCTGCCTACAAGAGACCCATCTCAAGACAAGGGACACATACAAACTGAAAGTGAAGGGCTGGCAAAAGATATTTCACTCAAATGGAGACCAAAAGAAAGCAAAAGTAGCAATACTCATATCAGATAAAATAGACTTTAAATAAAGGCTGTGAAAAGAGACAAAGGAGGACACTACATAATGATCAAAGGATCAATCCAAGAAGATAAAACAATTATAAATATATGTGCACCCAACATAGGGGCACCACAATATATAAGGCAAATGCTAAGAAGTATGAAAGGGGAAATTAACAGTAACACAATAGTAGTGGGAGACTTTAATACCCCACTCACACCTATAGATAAATCAATTAAACAGAAAATTAACAAGGAAACACAAACTTTAAATGATACAATAGACCAGTTAGACCTAATTGATATCTATAGGACATTTCACTCCAAAACAATGAATTTCACCTTTTTCTCAAGTGCACATGGAAACTTCTCCAGGATAGATCACATCCTGGGCCACAAATCTAGCCTTGGTAAATTCAAAAAAATTGAAATCATTCCAAGCTTCTTTTCTGACCACAATGTAGTAATATTAGATGTCAATTACAGGAGAAAAACTTAAAAATTCTAACATATGGACGCTGAACAACACACTTCTGAAGAACCAACAAATCACAGTTCAGTTCAGTCTCGCAGTCGTGTCCAACTCTTTGTGCCCCATGAATCGCAGCACACCAGGCCTCCCTGTCCATCATCAACTCCCGGAGTTCACTCAGACTCATGTCCATTGAGTCAATGATGCTATCCAGCCATCTCATCCTCTGTCATCCCCTTCTCCTCCTGCCCCCAATCCCTCCCAGCATCAGAGTCTTTTCCAGTGAGTCAGCTCTTCACATCAGGTGGCCAAAGTATTAGAGTTTCAGCTTTAGCATCAGTCCTTCCAAAGAACACCCAGGACTGATCTCCTTTAAATGGACTGGTTGGATCTCCTTGCAGTCCAAGGGACTCTTCAAGAGTCTTCTCCAACACCACACTTCAAAATCATCAATTCTTCAGCGCTCAGCTTTCTTCACAGTCCAACTCTCACATCCACACATGACTACTGAAAAAACCATAGCCTTGACTAGACAGATCTTTGTTGGCAAAGTAATATATCTGCTTCTGAATATGCTATCTAAGTTGGTCATAACTTTCCTTCCAAGGAGTAAGCATCTTTTCATTCCATGGCTGCAATTACCATCTGCAGTAATTTTGGAGCCACAAAAAAATCAAGTCTGACACTCTTTCCACTGTTTCCCCAACTATTTGCCATGGAGTGATGGGACCAGATGCCATGATCTTAGTTTTCTGAATGTTGAGCTTTAAACCAACTTTTTCGCTCTCCTCTTTCACTTTCATCAAGAGGCTTTTGAGTTCCTCTTCACTTTCTGCCATAAGGGTAGTGTCATCTGCATATCTGAGGTTATTGATATTTCTCCCGACAGTCTTGATTCCAGCTTGTGCTTCTTCCAGCCCAGCACTTCTCATGATGTACTCTGCATATAAATTAAATAAACAGGGTGACGATATATAGCCTTGACGTACTCCTTTTCCTATTTGGAACCAGGCTGTTGTTCCATGTCCAGTTCTAACTGTTGCTTCCTGGTTTCTCAAGAGGCTGGTCAGATGGTCTAGTATTCCCATCTCTTTCAGAATTTTCCAGTTTATTGTGATCCACACAGTCAAAGGCATGGCATAGTCAATAAAGCAGAAATAGATGTTTTTCTGGAACTCTCTTGCTTTTTCAATGATCTAGCAGATGTTGGCAATTTGATCTCTGGCTCCTCTGCCTTTTCTAAAACCAGCTTGAATATCTGGAAGTTCACGGTTCATGTACTGCTGAAGACTGGCTTGCAGAATTTTGAACATTACATTACTTTACTAGTGTGTGAGATGAGTGCAATTGTGTGGCAGTTTGAGCATTCTTTGGCATTGCTTTTCTTTGGGATTGGAATGGAATCTGACCTTTTCCAGTCCTGTGGCCACTGCTGAGTTTTCCAAATTTGCTGGCATATTGAGTGCAGCACTTTCACAGCATCATCTTTCAGGGTTTGAAATAGCTCAACTGGAATTCCATCACCTCCACTAGCTTCGTTTGTAGTGATGTTTTCTAAGGCCCACTTGACTTCACATTCCAGGATGTCTGGCTCTAGGTGAGTGATCTCACAATCGTGATTATCTTGGTTATGAAGATCTTTTTCATACAATTCTTCTGTACAAAATCACAGAAGAAATACAAAAAGAAATCAAAATATGCATAGAAACAAATGAAAAGGAAAACACACAAACCCAAAACCGATTGGACACTGTAAAAGCAGTGTGCTAAGGGGAAGGTTCATAGCAATACATGCTTACCTCAAGAAACAAGAAAAAAGTGAAATAAATAACCTAACTTTACACCTAAAACAACTAGAAAAGGAATAAATGAAGAACCCCACGGTTAGTAGATGGAAAGAAATCTTAAAAGTCAGGACAGAAATAAATGCAAAAGAAACAAGAGACCATAGCAATAATCAACAAAGCCAAAAGCTGGTTCTTTGAGAAGATAGATAAAATTAACAAACCATTAGCCAGACTCATCAAGAAACAAAGGGAGAAGAATCAAATCAACAAAATTAGAAATGAAAATGGAGAAATCACAACAGACAACACAGAAATACAAAGGATCATAAAAGACTCACTATCAGCAACTATATGCCAATAAAATGGACAACTTGGAAGAAATGGACAAATCACAGCAGGATCCTCTATGACCCACCTCCCAGAGTAATGGAAAGAAAAGCAAAAATAAACAAATGGGACCTAATTTACTTAAAAGCTTTTGCACAACAAAGGAAACTATAAGCAAGGTGAAAAGACAGCCTTCAGAATGGGAGAAAATAATAGCAAATGAAGCAACTGACAAAGAATTAATCTCAAAAATATACAAGCAACTCCTGCAGTTCAATTCCAGAAAAATATATGACCAAATAAAAAAATGGACTAAGGAATTAAACAGACATTTCTCCAATGAAGACATACAGATGGCTAACAAACACATGAAAAGATGCTCAACATCACTCATTATCAGAGAAATGCTAATCAAAACCACAATGAGGTACCATCTCATGCCAGTCAGAATGGCTGCTATCAAAAAGTCAACAAACAATAAATGCTGGAGAGGGTGTGGGAAAAGGGAACCCTCTTACACTGTTGGTGGGATTGCAAACTAGTATAGCCACTAAGGAGAACAGTGTGGAGATTCCTTAAAAAAATGGAAATAGAACTCCCATATGACCCAGCAATCCTACTGCTGGGGATACACACCGAGGAAACCAGAATTGAAAGAGACACACATACTCCAACATTCATTGCAGCACTGTTTATAATAACCAGGACATGGAAGCAATCTAGATGTCCATCAGCAGACGAATGGATAAGAGAGCTGTGGTACATATACACAATGGAATATTACTCAGCCATTGAAAAGAATACATTTGAGTCAGTTCTAATGAGGTGGATGAAACTGGAGCCTATTATACGGAGTGAAGTAAGCCAGAAAGAAAAACACCAATACAGTATACTAACACATATATATGGAATTTAGAAAGATGGTAATGATAACCCTATATGCAAGACAGCAAAGGAGACACAGATGTATGGAACAGTCTTTTGGACTCTGTAGGGAAAGGCTAGAATGGGATGATTTGAGACAATAGCATTGAAACATGTATATTATCATATGTAAGACAGATCACCAGTCCAGGTTTGATGTATGAGACAGGGTGCTCAGGGCTGGTGCACTGGGATGACCCAGAGGGATGGGATAGGGAGGGAGATGGGAGGGGGGTTCAGGATGGGGAACACATGTACACCCATGGTTGATTCATGTCAATGTATAACAAAACCACTACAATATTGTAAAGTAATTAGCCTCCAATTAAAACAAATAAATTAAAATAAATAAGCCCAGAGAACAGTAGATGTTCAAAAGTTACTTGCTAACTGACTAACTGAAAAATATGAATGGTGAACAAGTGAAGGAATGAATATATACAATATCTATCCTGAAATTCTGAAATAAAGTATAAGATTTATGTTCCAAGGGCCATAAAAATAAATAAATAAAAAGCTCTAGTATTTAAAATATGTATCACCATTACAGAGCAATCAAAGACTAACATAGTTGAAGACAAAGCAGAAATACAGATATATCTGTATTTACCTTAATAATATCTTAATATAACAGTGCAATATCTGTCTCTTATACACATCTAGATGTGTATAAGAGACAGCCCAGCACTTCTCATGATGTACTCTGCATATAAATTAAATAAACATGAGATGGTACCTCATTGTGGTTTTGATTAGCATCTGTCTCTTATACACATCTTAACAGTGAAAGATTGTACATCAGAAAGAAAAGAATGATATTCGATAAATCTTGAGGGGACAATTGATTATTTTACATCTGCACAAAATCAATTCTTAAAGAATTCATAATTTTAATAGGAAAGCCAAGAAACTGAAACTATAATAAAAGTAGGGGGAAGAATTTATCACCTTGCAGAAGGGAATGATTTCTTAAACAAGACACAAACACTGCAATCATTTTTTTTTAAGTTTGATCAATTTTACTAGATAAAATTGGAATTAGTGCCCATCAAAAGACATCATTAGGTAAATGAAAAGATAAGTCAAACATTGGGAAAAGATATTTACAACACATAAACAACAAAGGATGTTACAAAGAACATACAAAGAACTCAAAAGCAATAAGAAATACAATAGAAAAATGCAAAATATACAAATAAGCCTTTCACAAAAGGGCAAGACTCAAATACTTCATATTCATTTTAAAAGATAATGCTATGAGTACTTGGTGAAATGAATATTGAAACTACAAGATATCATTTCACACCCATATATTATAAAAAAATAAAGTCATGTACACTGCTGGTGAAGATATATAGCAATAAGAACACATATAAACAACTGGTGAGACTGTAATTAGTACAATCATTTTGAAACAATCACTTGGCATTACCTTCTAAGTTCAACATGAGCCTATTCCAAAGCCTACTCTTTTTATTCCTACATGTGACCCTTGAGATACTCTCTTGTATGGGCTTCTCAGGTGGTGCTAGCAATAAAGAATCTGCTTGCCAAATGCAGGAGACACAAGAGATGCAGGTTCAGGCCCTGGGTTTGGGAGATCCCCTGGAGTAGGAAGTGGCAACCCACTCCAGTATTCTTGCCTGGAAAATTCCATGGACAGAGGAGCTTGGAACTGAAGGAACACCAGGAACTTCAAATTTCTTAACATGGGTAGGAGCACTCCCTTATGGGGTACAACAGAAATTCATGATTAAGAGCACACTGTATTGACATTACTTGACTCTTGGATGTCTTGTTGAATGAAACACAAATACAAACTGGAAACACTTTAATACATGAAAATATAAGACATTTTTATAAGAAATTAGTCTAAAAGCTCAGTAATGTAACAGACCTTATCCAGAGGGAGGTTTAAATAGAATCAAGATATCATCTTGAACCTATTCAATGTTTTTTTTTTTTTTTCAATGTTTTATTCTGCACATTCTTCTCAATCTAGTCTAGCATTTCCAACTACATTTGTAATTGAAAAGAGTTTCAGGATATAATGTTCTTAAGACAGCATCCCCGGCTATAACAAAGTGAATAATTTTGGCACTACAGTTCCAAATACAGCTCTGAAGATCACTTGAGAGACTAGGGTTGACCTCATTCTCTCCACTCGAGCAGTTTGTAATTTGCCTCGGCCTGTTATCCCTGCCCGTTTTTACGGCCTTTCCTATCCATTGTACTAGTAAGCCTGGTCGATAATGGTCGGTAATTACTTACCTAAATTTTAGACTTGATTTATTCATTTAATTTCAGTGTCCATCCTTGACTCTGTTCCCATGTGGAATGGTTCTTGATCTTATACATTCTATATCAAAAGAAATCCATTGTAAGCATCTCAGAAGAAATGTAACTGCTCCATGAGATCTTTAGTGTACGTGTCCAAACATTTACAGATTGAAATATATTTTATTTTACTCTATTATACTTTTGTTTTACTTCTCTTTATATTATCGCTATTTCATTACATTCATTTTTTTAAAAAATTGTGTACAGGTAAGTCTGGTGGGCTTCCCAGGCAGTGCTAGTGGTAAAGAACCCACCTGCCAATGCAGGGAAACCGAAGAGAGGTGGGTTCGATTCCTGGGTTGGGAAGATCCCCTAGAGGAGGGCAGGACAACCCACTCCTGTATTCTTGGAGAATGCTATGGATTCTGTGTGAAATATTTCATAATAAAAAAGTGTTTTTGTTCAAATAGTGCAGGAGCAATGTGAGTAACATTAACATGTTTGCTTGGCACTGGAGGTGTAGGGGAGGAGGGCCTTTCATGGATATCACTGAGAGAGAGCGACCAACAGACCAGGATAACAGCTTGTCTCTAAGGGTCGGACAGGACTGAGTGACTTCACTTTCACTTTTCACTTTCATGCATTGGAGAAGGAAATGGCAACCCACTTCAGTGTTCTTGCCTGGAGAATCCCAGGGATGGGGGAGCCTGGCGGGCTGCCCTGTGGGGTCGCACAGAGTCAGACACGAATGAAGTGACTTAGCAGTAGTGGTGGCGGAGGTTGCTTCCGAGGCGGCTCAGTTAAAGAGCCCTCCCTGCCAACGTAAGAGATGCAGGAGGCATGGGTTTGATCCCTGGGTGGGAAAGATCCTTTGGAGGAGGAAATGGCAACCCACCCCCCTATTTTTGCTTGGAAATTTTCAGGGACAGAGGAACCTGGCAGGCTACAGTCAGTGGGATCACAAAAAGTCTGAGGCGATTTAGTGACTGCAGGCACACATGGGTGGAGAAAGAGGCCCTTCCGCATCCTGCCCCACCTACATCCAGGTGCCTTGGAGGGCAAGGCAGTGACATCCGAGTACCCTGGAGGGAGTTCGCAAGGTTTCTAAAAACCCTGAGAGCTGGACCTTGTCTTAATCTTTGGAAATAGTAAAACTAGAGTAATGTATCCCTTCGTTGCCACCACAGAGTCGAAAGTCAGCGGTTCACACATCTGAAATCTCGCCTTGCCAAATCCTTTGCGCAGTTTACAAGAGTCCTGTTGAAGGGTTGACCTGCGGGGAGAGGGAGCGAGTGTCGAGCCAGGCAAAACCGCGTGTGCTGCTCGACTCTGTTCGCGGAAAGCTAGCATCAGGAGAGACGAGGTGAAAGGTCTGGAGGCACGGGGCGGGCTCAGGGAGTGACAACAGGAGTCAGGACCCACATTTTGGAACTGAGGCTCACAGCAAAAACACCGGTTATTACTGGAAACAGTTTAAGACTTCAGACCCTAAGCGGCCGAAATAAAGTTCTTGGGATAAGAAAAAGTCATAGTTCCCAGAGCTGCATTTGAAGTAAGGGCTTTACTACGATAAATATGTCAGATTCCTAGCTGTGCGGTCGAACCAGAGCGAATAAGGCAGAGAAGTGATAAAGTTTACTAGAACTCAGAAGCATGATTTGCGATTGATAATGTAATAGACATAATTGACTTGATATCTGATTACCTGACATCTCAAAGCCCCTTATTATGTTACAGTGGTAAATGGAAGTGAAAAAATAGTAAGGAAAAATATTTTACTACAAAAGTGTCCTCAGGGCAGGAAAAAGAATATTTTGTTGTATGAACTATTTCTGTTTGAGATAGTCATGGTACATTATCAGATTTAAAGAAAGTCTTCCACTGCCAACACTAAATTCATTTCTGTAGTTTGCTTTATCACTAATGAATATCTGATTTTTTGTTTAACATTGGAAAGTATTTTCAGTGAGAGAAGCTTTTTCAATATTTTAAAATAAAAACCAAGGGTTGTTTATTGCTTTTCCACAACCTATTATAAAAGTGACACATTTCATGTTATAAATATGGATTCAGTTCCTTCAAGGGAAAAAGATTGTCTTCCTATCAGGAACGTCTCCCAGATGTTCAAAATTCTACTTTGGTGGTTTGACTTTGTGTAACAGAACACTAGAACTGCAAGCAGTGTTGAGACTGAGGATTTAATTAGGGACTTCTCTCCAAATTAGTGAATCATAAAATTTGCCAAATGTTAGACACAAACTGCATGATGCATGCAGTCTTGAGACAGTTTTTAATATTCAAGCAGTTTTTCTTGGGAGGTAAGAAGAATATGGGATCAGTTGGTTGAAAAAGACACTTTTCTGTAGTTAGCTAACTGCACACAAATTTTACATGAAGCAGATTGGAAATCTTATGTTATCATTTTGACCCATATCATACTGTATAAACCATTACTGTTGACTTTGCCCAGTATTAAATTTTTTGCTAAGCACAACTGAAACTATACAAGATCAAGTATATTCCTGAATATTAAGTGATATTGTGTGGTATTTATCATCCTTTTCATTGGTATTCCTAACCACAACTTGTGTGTAAGGCAGAGTACACTAGATGTGAGAGAGACTCACTATCACATTTATTACCTATTTAACACATTTGAGCACTTAGTGATTGGTCCCAACCAACTAAGTCTCTCTTTATCTCCTCTAGCTTTTTTGAGATATTAATGACTTATATGTAAATTTGGGCTTCCCTGGTGGCTCAGAGGTTAAAGTGTATGCCTGCAATGTGGGAGACCTGGGTTTGATCCCTGGGTCAGGAAGATCCCCTGGAGAAGGAAATGGCAACCCACTCCAGTATTCTTGCCTGGAGAATCCCATGGATGGAGGAACCTGGTGGGCTACCGTCCACAGGGTCGCAAAGAGTTGGACATGACTGAGCGATTTCACTTTCTTTCTTTTCACTTTAGATATACAGATACAGGGTGATGATTTGATATATTTATATACTGCAAAATGAGGACCACTATAAAGTTAGTTAATATCTTCATCCCATCATATAATTACTTTTTTTCTTTTGGTGGTATTAATTTTTAAGTATATAATACACTATTGTTAATTATATTGACCATACTATTTGTTAGAATCTCAGAACTCTCTCATCCTATAACTAGGAGTTTGTACCCTTTGATTTAACATCTCTTCAGTTTGTCTCTCATAGCCATGCCCAGCCCCTAGAAATCACCACTGTATTCTCTACAGCCATGAATTCAGCTGTTTTAGAATCCACATCAAGTAAAAATATACAGTATTTGTCTTTCTCTGTCTGACTTATTTCACTTAACATTATGCCCTGAAGGCCCATACATGTTGTTGCAAAAGGCAGGGTTTTCTTCTTTTTATAGTTGAATAATATTCTGGTGTGTCTGTGTGTGTCACACTTTCTTTATTTGTGTGTTGATGAACACTTAGCTTGTTTCCATGTCTTGGCTATTGTGAATGATGCCACGATAAACATGGGGTGCAGATATCGCTTCATGATAGTGTTTTCATTTCCTTCAAATATATACTTACAAGTGGAATTGCTAGATCATATGATAGCTATATTTTCTGTGTTTTGAGAAACTTCCATACTGCTTTCCATGGTGGCTGTACAAAATTACATTTCCACCAACAATTACACAAGTGTTATCTTTTCTTCACAGCCTTGCCAATGCTTGCTGTCTCTTGTCTTTTTGATAGTAACTATTCTAAGAGGTGTGAGGTGATATGTCGCTGTAGTTTTCCTTTGCATTTCCCTGATGATTGGTGATGCCAAGCATCTTTTCATGTACCTTTTAGCCATCTGTATATTGTCTTTGGGAAAATGTCTACTCAAAGGATTTACTCATTTTAAAATCAGATTATTTTGCTTGGTATTGACTGATGGTATTGCACTCATCTCACATGCTAGTAAAGTAATGCTCAAAATCCTCCAAGCCAGGCTTCAGCAATACGTGAACCGTGAACTCCCTGATGTTCAAGCTGGTTTTAGAAAAGGCAGAGGAACCAGAGATCAAATTGCCAACATCCGCTGGATCATGGAAAAAGAAAGAGAGTTCCAGAAAAACATCTACTTCTGCTTTATTGACTATGCCAAAGCCTTTGACTGTGTAGATCACAAGAAACTGTGGAAAATTCTGAAAGAGATGGGAATACCAGACCACCTAACCTGCAAAACAAGAGACATAAATTACAGCTCTTCTTTAGAAATTAACATAACCCTGTGATCTTTGTCTGCAATGTGGGATTCTATGTTACAGAGCTTTTAAATCTGGCTTCTTTTATTGAAACTATAGGAAACAAAACTAAAACAAATTTTCACAAGAATAGGCATAGGGGCAATAGACAAAGAGGCAGGAAGAATTCCAGCCAAATAAGAAATAAATTTCCCTTCAAATTAAAATTACAGTATACACAGAGTTCAAACATTCCTAGAGCTTGAAACAAAATGTCCCTAAATTATGTTACCTAATGTATGGTTACTTAAAGAAGAAGGCTAGATCCAAAAAAAAAAGTGTTTTTCTTCCACATCCCAGAATTGTTTCCAAACTAAACAGTCCTGAAAACGTAACTCCATGAATGGGTTTTACTTAGCTTGTATCTCTGGAATAGCAGTGTACTGAATAAGAAATGGACTCTGAAGATTCTTTGTATGGGGATCCTTTGTTTATAATCTAGTATTTTTAATTTAGTATTTTTTAAGAAGGAAAATTGTACAAAGACATTTGTGGTGCCAGTTTTTAAAGCATCTTGGCAGATACACCATTGCTTTCCAGTCAGGAGTCTGTCTTAATCCTTAGTTAATGAGAAATGATCCCTTTTGGTTCAGAGACTTTGAGTCAGATACTCGAAGAATAGTAAAACCTGGTGGACCTTGAAATAGTGCAGTTTGTTAAATAAACAGTTCACATGTACACTCAGAGTTGTGTCAGTTGAGGGTTAGGGCTTCCCAGGTGGGTCAGTGTTAAAGAATCTGCCTGCAGCACAGGAGACAAGGATTCAATCCCTGGGTCGGGAAGATCCCCTGAAGATGGAAACCTGTTCCAGTATTCTTGCCTGAAAAGCTGTGGGTAGAGGAGCCTTGCAGGCTACCGTCCATGTGGTCGCAAGAGTCAGACACAAGTGAGTAACTGAGCATGCAGTTGAGCATTACATGGTGGCTACAATCCCAACATCAGTTTTGATTTGTTTTTTCTTTGCCACCTCAGAAATGAGCTCACTAACTCTCTTAATAGAATAATTGGTAAATGAATAAAGAATGAAAAACTCCATTTGTAAAATACCTACAGTGGGTTAATCACTGTGTTAAACTCTTTGCCTTCATTGTCATTTAAGTCTTATGTTACCTTTTGAGACATGATTATTCCATCTAAATGGAAGCAAACTCGTCTAAGATCGCATTAAAAATAAGTGGGGCAATTTATCCCTCCGCCATGTCCCCCTTGGTAACCACAATATTGCTTTCCACCTCCGTGACTCTATTTCTGTTTTATAAATAAGCTCATTTGTACCATGTTTTAAGATCTCACATAAGATTGTAAATCAACTATGAAAGTCAAAGTGTTAGTTGCTAATTGGTGTCCAACTTTTTTGCGACCCCATGGACTATAGCCTGCAAGGCTCCTCTGTCCATGGAATTATCTAGGCAAGTGGGTAGCCATTGCCTTCTCCAGAGGATCTTCCAGACCCAAGGATCTAATCCTTGTTTCCTGTATTTCAGGCAGATTCTTTACTGTTTGAGCCACAAGGGAAGCCCAATATTCCAGTAAAAACTTTTCAAAAAGTAAGAGGAAAAATTATAAATCGAGATGTATGGTTTATTTCCACTTTTGCAAATAAAAATATTAAAGCTTAAAAAAAGCCAGGCAGAGCTGAGATTTGAGATCAGATTTCTCTGATGTAGTCAGCACTCATTTTCTGTGCTATAAGTATTTGTAGTCACAGCAATAACACCCCACTGGGTTTAATTTCTAGAACTCAAAAGCCTATCCATCTTACTGTGTTGTGCTGTGCTGTGCTTCAGTCATGTACAACTCTTTGCAACCCCATGGTCTGTAGCCCGTCAGGCTCCTCTGTCCATGGGATTCTCCAGGCAAGGATACTGGAGTGGATTGCTGTGCCTTCCTCCAGCGGATTTTCTAACCCAGGGACTGAACTCACATCTCCTGCTTTCCTGCATTACAGGCAGATTCTTGACTCACTGAACCACCTGGGAAGCCCCTTCATCTTGCTACTAAATTAATGATCCTTAGATGAACCAGTTATTACCTGCTGCCTCTTGCTGGCCTGAAAAATGGGAACAAATAGTTCTCTCCTGTTTCTTGGCCATGTTCTGATACTCAGTTAATGTTTCTGGACTGCTTTGAAGTCTTCTTTCAGTATTAATGGAAATTTCATTCTGTGAATAAAATGGATAGTTTGAGGGTCCTTTTTGCTTCCACGAAGAGGGTTTTAACTGCTTACCACTGAAGTTCAAGATGTGTATAAGAGACAGATATATTAGTGTATAGATACAACTCACTTTTGTATGTTAATTTTGTATCTTGCTTTTTCTGAATTTTACTGAATTTGTTAATTAGTTCTGATAGTTTTTTTGTAGAAATTTTAGGATTCCAAACTATTTAAGATCATATTATCTGCAAACACAAATGGTTTTACTTTTTTGTTTACAAATAGATGCCTTTTCTTTCTTTTTCTTGCTTAATTGCTCTGACTAGGACTTCCAGTATTGTGTTGATTAGGCATAGTGACAGTAGGCACCCTTGTCTTGTTCCTGATCTCAGTGGGAAAGCTTTCAGTCTTTCACTGTTAAGTATATTTTTGTTAGTTTTTTATATATGAACTTTATTATGTTGAGGTATTTTCCTTCTGTACCCAATTTAAGAGGTTTTATGTTGAATAAATGTTGAATTTAGTCAAGTGCATTCCCTGCGTCTAAGATGATCATAAGATTTTCATCTTTTATTCTACTGTTCTAGTGTATCACATGTATTGGTTTGCAAATGTTAAATCATTCTTGTATCCCAGGAATGAATCCCGCTTGACCATGGTGTTTGATTCTTTTAATGTACTGTTGAATTTTGTTTACTAGTACTTTTTAAAGAATTTTTACTCACATAAAACACTTTATATATATAACAATCTGTTTTGTGCTAATAACTTAACTTTTGCCCACAAAAATTTTATGCTTCTATTTCCCCACCATAACTTACGTTTTTGACATCACAATTTACCAACTAAACCTTTGGTAAATGCTTTTCTGTATCTTTCTCCAAAAGTGAAAATAGTTTGAATTTCAGCTTTTCCTCTCATTGGTTGCTGGTCTTTGGATATAATTATGGTCAGTGTCTTAATTTCATTATATGCAAAATAAATGTCTGGATAGATGACTTCCACAGATTTCATAACCACAGCATTGTCTGTATTGTTTGGCAAGAGCTTTGTTTTCTATTTATAAAGAAAGTAAAGAGCTATAGTAGAGAATTACAGTGTAGTAAAAGAAAGAAGAGTTTGAGGTCAGACAAAGAGGGTGTGTGACTGGACAGGGGCCACAAAGGAAACAAGAGACATAAATTACAGCTCTTCTTTAGAAATTAACATAACCCTGTGATCTTTGTCTGCAATGTGGGATTCTATGTTACAGAGCTTTTAAATCTGGCTTCTTTTATTGAAACTATAGGAAACAAAACTAAAACAAATTTTCACAAGAATAGGCATAGGGGCAATAGACAAAGAGGCAGGAAGAATTCCAGCCAAATAAGAAATAAATTTCCCTTCAAATTAAAATTACAGTATACACAGAGTTCAAACATTCCTAGAGCTTGAAACAAAATGTCCCTAAATTATGTTACCTAATGTATGGTTACTTAAAGAAGAAGGCTAGATCCAAAAAAAAAAGTGTTTTTCTTCCACATCCCAGAATTGTTTCCAAACTAAACAGTCCTGAAAACGTAACTCCATGAATGGGTTTTACTTAGCTTGTATCTCTGGAATAGCAGTGTACTGAATAAGAAATGGACTCTGAAGATTCTTTGTATGGGGATCCTTTGTTTATAATCTAGTATTTTTAATTTAGTATTTTTTAAGAAGGAAAATTGTACAAAGACATTTGTGGTGCCAGTTTTTAAAGCATCTTGGCAGATACACCATTGCTTTCCAGTCAGGAGTCTGTCTTAATCCTTAGTTAATGAGAAATGATCCCTTTTGGTTCAGAGACTTTGAGTCAGATACTCGAAGAATAGTAAAACCTGGTGGACCTTGAAATAGTGCAGTTTGTTAAATAAACAGTTCACATGTACACTCAGAGTTGTGTCAGTTGAGGGTTAGGGCTTCCCAGGTGGGTCAGTGTTAAAGAATCTGCCTGCAGCACAGGAGACAAGGATTCAATCCCTGGGTCGGGAAGATCCCCTGAAGATGGAAACCTGTTCCAGTATTCTTGCCTGAAAAGCTGTGGGTAGAGGAGCCTTGCAGGCTACCGTCCATGTGGTCGCAAGAGTCAGACACAAGTGAGTAACTGAGCATGCAGTTGAGCATTACATGGTGGCTACAATCCCAACATCAGTTTTGATTTGTTTTTTCTTTGCCACCTCAGAAATGAGCTCACTAACTCTCTTAATAGAATAATTGGTAAATGAATAAAGAATGAAAAACTCCATTTGTAAAATACCTACAGTGGGTTAATCACTGTGTTAAACTCTTTGCCTTCATTGTCATTTAAGTCTTATGTTACCTTTTGAGACATGATTATTCCATCTAAATGGAAGCAAACTCGTCTAAGATCGCATTAAAAATAAGTGGGGCAATTTATCCCTCCGCCATGTCCCCCTTGGTAACCACAATATTGCTTTCCACCTCCGTGACTCTATTTCTGTTTTATAAATAAGCTCATTTGTACCATGTTTTAAGATCTCACATAAGATTGTAAATCAACTATGAAAGTCAAAGTGTTAGTTGCTAATTGGTGTCCAACTTTTTTGCGACCCCATGGACTATAGCCTGCAAGGCTCCTCTGTCCATGGAATTATCTAGGCAAGTGGGTAGCCATTGCCTTCTCCAGAGGATCTTCCAGACCCAAGGATCTAATCCTTGTTTCCTGTATTTCAGGCAGATTCTTTACTGTTTGAGCCACAAGGGAAGCCCAATATTCCAGTAAAAACTTTTCAAAAAGTAAGAGGAAAAATTATAAATCGAGATGTATGGTTTATTTCCACTTTTGCAAATAAAAATATTAAAGCTTAAAAAAAGCCAGGCAGAGCTGAGATTTGAGATCAGATTTCTCTGATGTAGTCAGCACTCATTTTCTGTGCTATAAGTATTTGTAGTCACAGCAATAACACCCCACTGGGTTTAATTTCTAGAACTCAAAAGCCTATCCATCTTACTGTGTTGTGCTGTGCTGTGCTTCAGTCATGTACAACTCTTTGCAACCCCATGGTCTGTAGCCCGTCAGGCTCCTCTGTCCATGGGATTCTCCAGGCAAGGATACTGGAGTGGATTGCTGTGCCTTCCTCCAGCGGATTTTCTAACCCAGGGACTGAACTCACATCTCCTGCTTTCCTGCATTACAGGCAGATTCTTGACTCACTGAACCACCTGGGAAGCCCCTTCATCTTGCTACTAAATTAATGATCCTTAGATGAACCAGTTATTACCTGCTGCCTCTTGCTGGCCTGAAAAATGGGAACAAATAGTTCTCTCCTGTTTCTTGGCCATGTTCTGATACTCAGTTAATGTTTCTGGACTGCTTTGAAGTCTTCTTTCAGTATTAATGGAAATTTCATTCTGTGAATAAAATGGATAGTTTGAGGGTCCTTTTTGCTTCCACGAAGAGGGTTTTAACTGCTTACCACTGAAGTTCAAGTCCACTTACAGTTCAATATGCTATTCTTGGATATATTTCCCACTAAGTTCAGTATCACTTGGATCTAGAATTTTATCTGAGGATAAGTAGTGAATTGAATACTTTACAAAATGTTATGCAAGCTCAAAATATAATCATTATCAATTTTAGCCATCAGTCTATTTCAGTATTGTTAGTGCATTTCATTGCTATACTCATAGACTTTGCTGATTTTATCTCTCATTTTTGCTGACCTTGAGCATATTAATATTATGTAAAAGCTATATATAGCATAATCCTCAATAACTATTCCATACTTTTTTGATCTGGAAATCCCAGTGCATTTAATTCAAATTCTTAACACAATCTATTAAGTAAATTTAATAATTCATAAAGGAAAATATTTGAAAATATGGCCACTCTAAACCAAGATATTGCTCATAATAGGTTACTTTATGCCATGGTAATTAACTAAACCCTAATTTCCAATGCTGTCATAAAACTGCATTTTCTTCTTGCTCATACTACATGCTCATCACAGCTAGTGGTGGTGGGGGGCCTTCTCCACGTTGTCAGACAGGGATTCTAATTGATGCAGACTCTTAATACTGTATAACTGCACCATCTAAAATAAAGTAATCTTGTTTACTGTGGCATGACAAAAAGGAGCTGGAGAATCTTGAATCTTTTACAGTTTTTTCACTGCTTCAGCCCCTGATGTCACAGGGGTCACCCAAGCAACATTTCACTGGCCAGAGTTAATCCTAGGACTCTGCTTATCTCCAAGGATGCCAGAAAATATATGGAAGTAAATGAATTGCTTGGTGAAGTTTATTGTTGTTACCATAAACAGGAACCATTTAAGCCCCAACTGTGTCTAACTAGCCAGCTTTTAAGAGCCCAGTAAAACAACATTTATTCTTTAGAGTCACTACTAGCAGCACAGGTCATTCTAAACATGCTTGCTAAATTCACCTGTGAATGGCACATCTTGCTTCTTCTTTGTTTAATTCAATTTCCAGTGCCATAACCTGCACAGGCTTTCTATGACACAGGTTGGAAGAATCCACAAAACAATGCAGAAAACTGGAACTTTTAGAAATCAGATAAACATCCTAAAGCAATAAAGCTCGTTAGTGGTAAAACGGTGAATTCAAAATGGGCCTGTATGAGTATGAGACACTTTCTGTCAACTAGAATGGGATTCCTTTATATTACAGACTTAGATTTATGCAGCTGTGAAGAGGATTAGCACAGATATTTTCTTTTCCAAGCACCAGCTCCTTCCCAAATTAAAACAACTACCAGATCTCAGCTATAGTAGCATCTAATAGCTGATTTCTTTTCACACCCTGAAAGGAGAATACCAACCTATCATGATTCTAGAAACAAATAATATCTCATATATGAAATTGAGCTGTAGTAGTAAAAAGATGGTGTGAAGTATTGGATAGTCCTTACACCATGGTAGGTCATTAGTAGAAAATAACAGAGACTTTCCAATATTAGCCAATACTTATTTTGGTATATGATGTTCTTACTGACTCAAGACCCACATTTGAAAATTCTGAGTCTACTCATTTTCAAGTTTCTTCATGGAGAAATATCAAGGAAATATTATTTCCCTTTAAATTCATCCTTTGGAATCTACAGGATAATCTAGCTAAAATGTGAGAAATAAAAATTCAGTGACATGTTAAATATGACCATTGTTTGAGATGTGTTACATTCAGATAAACTTAGAACTTTTCCTCTAATAAAAGAAAATATTTGTCATTTTAATTTTGACAAGTTTATGCCTGAGCTATTATACTCTACTTGTTTTGAGTAATTCTTTAAACATTACATTGTATTTTAAAATGATTGTTAGAAGCAGGCTTTATAATAGTATGTAAATCACTTCAAAACACTGATACAAAGAATTGTCAAGAAATTTGTTTTTTGAAACATTTTTGTGTCTAAATTATTTTTCCTTGAAACAGATTCACAACTAGGAATGTTTATTCATTTGTCTTTTGTACACTGGGTAGAAACCATATTGTTTCAGGGTTTAACATGTTAATATTCCATATATCCAGAGACCAACTACTTAGTAACATCAATCATCCAGGGTCCCCAAAAACAGAAAGATCCCAGACCAGCTAAACTATATAACACCAAATATGTTCATTTATTTTAGGAGGAGGGTCTAATCTGAGACATAGTCCAGCCTATTTGTATTTTAGATAGAATTTTACTGTAGTCAATAGTGTCATTTACTAACTGAGTAAGATGGAGATAGGAAATTTTTAAAGAGAGGAGAGTTATAGAGGCAGGTAGGTTCAACATCTTTTGTATATTCGTTTAGTTGCTACACATATAACTGTAGCCAGAGTAAGAGTCAAGGCCAAAGGTTGACACTTGTATTTGGTATAAAGTGCAAGTGCTGCCAGGATGTTCTTGTCATGGCAGGTATACTTTAGACTTTAGTACCAGTGTGGTGGTAGAGAATGGGGTAGAGGTGAATAAACATGGATCTGGCATTTAGGTAAACACTGGGGCTTATAGGATGCATTGGGGATTGCATTGAATGAGGGGAACAAGCATGAGAGGGCTGAAGTAGAAATCAAAGAGCATAATGCTGAAGTCAAATAACCAAATTCACATGTTTTTTCTAGAATATATGTATGTACCTGGGTCTCTATGGCAAAGAACAAAACCTTCAAAAGAGCAATTCATAGCTTAGTTTACAAAAGAGCCTTTTTTGCCCTTGCCATAATTTTCTTAATCAAGGCAGAAAGCACCCCAAACTCTGACATTAAATGGAAAGAGGTACATTCAGACATTGTATTTATCTTTCCCATTCTTCATTCCTAAACAAAGATTATCAACACTAGATTCTGTCCTTTGAGATAAGTAACTAATCAGATTTTTTACTTTAACAAAATAAAAACCCTTTTTATGGACAGAAAAATGATAGGAAACTGAGACAAGAAAAATGATCTTAGGTATCTATGTGCCAAAGAAAAAATCTGAGATTTTAAGAAATTATAATTTCTGTTTTTATAGTTTTTTAAATTATAGTTTCTATAAAGCTCAACATTCAGAAAACGAAGATCATGGCATCTGGTCCCATCACTTCATGGGAAATAGATGGGGAAACAGTGGAAACAGTGTCAGACTTTATTTTTTTGGGCTCCAAAATCACTGCAGATGGTGACTGCAGCCATGAAATTAGAAGACGCTTACTCCTTGGAAGGAAAGTTATGTCCAACCTAGATAGTATTTTCAAAAGCAGAGACATTACTTTGCCGACTAAGGTCCGTCTAGTCAAGGCTATGGTTTTTCCTGTGGTCATGTATGGATGTGAGAGTTGGACTGTGAAGAAGGCTGAGCACCGGAAAAACCGATGCTTTTGAACTGTGGTGTTGGAGAAGACTCTTGAGAGTCCCTTGGACTGCAAGGAGATCCAACCAGTCCATCCTGAAGGAGATCAGCCCTGGGATTTCTTTGGAAGGAATGATGCTAAAGCTGAAACTCCAGTACTTTGGCCACCTAATGAGAAGAGTTGACTCACTGGAAAAGACTCTGATGCTGGGAGGGATTGGGGGCAGGAGGAGAAAGTCCCTTGGACTGCAAGGAGATCCAACCAGTCCATTCTGAAGGAGATCAGCCCTGGGATTTCTTTGGAAGGAATGATGCTAAAGCTGAAACTCCAGTACTTTGGCCACCTCATGCGAAGAGTTGACTCATTGGAAAAAACTCTGATGCTGGGAGGGATTGGGGGCAGAAGGAGAAGGGGACGACCGAGGATGAGATGGCTGGATGGCATCACGGACTCGATGGACGTGAGTCTGAATGAACTCCGAGAGATGGTAATGAACAGGGAGGCCTGGCGTGCTGCGATTCATGGGGTCGCAAAGAGTCGGACACGACTGAGCGACTGAACTGAACTGAACAGTAAGCATATATAGTGGTGGTGGTTTAGTGGTTCAGTCACTAAGTCATGGCCAACACTTTTGCGATCCCATGGACTGTAGCCTGACAGACTTCTCTGTCCATGAGATTTTGCAGGCAAGAATACTGGAGTGCCATTCCCTTCTCCAGAGGATCTTCCTAACCCAGAGATCGAACTCAATCTCCCATATTGCAGGCAGATTCTTTACCGGTTAAGCCACCAGAGAAGCCCAACTATATATATGTTTATCTTCATAAAAAACTGCCAAATGTTAAAGTCGCTATACTGTTTTCATTGCCCGTGTCAACAAATGAAAGCTCCAACTGCTCCATAGTCTCATCAGCACGTGGTATTGTCTTCTTTATTTTTCCTTTCTTCCTTCATTTTTCTTAATGTCTTAATTTTCTCACTACTGGTTTCTTATTGTGGTTTTAACTTACAATTCTTCAATTATCAATGATGTTTAATATCTTTTGATATATTTACTTGCTATCTATATTCCTTTTTTTGGTAAAGTTTCTACTCAAATCCTTTGTCAAATTTTTAATTAGGTTGTTCACTTACTATTGAATTTTGTGAGTTCTGTAGATATTCTGGATACAAGTTTTTTGTCAGATATGTGATAGGAGAATATTAATTCCCAGTCTGTGACTTGTCTTTTCACTCTCATAACACTCTTTCAAACAGCTTAAGTTCTTAAGTTTGATGAAGTTAAACGTAGTACTGATTTATTCATTTATGGATCATGCTGTTGGTATCTAACTTTTTGCTGATTAAAAAAAAAAACTCTGCTCAATCTAAAGTCGAAAAGATTGTCTTATATTTTCTTTAGGTCTATTTTCTCTAGCTTTAGGTCTTATTTTGAGATCTATGAACCATTTTGAACCAGTTTTTGCATAGACTATGGGGAATTTTTGCACTGAGGCTACAATAAAGAAAAATTGTCTATTTTGATGTTTGAAGGCTAACTGCCTTAAAGCCCACTTCCCTCTCCCTTTGCCCCATATCTAGATAAGTTAGTATGAAAGCCTGGCCATTCTCTCCACTATCAATGGGAAGCTAAAACCATGAAAATCCCACACATGGGAACTATCACACTCCAAGTCACAATGAAAATTAAACTCAACCACCCTACTTCACTTTTGCTTCATTCTGGACTAAACCTAAGACCTCTCCTTAAGGAATCCTTTTGCAGTTGAATCGGTGAGTAAACCTTATTTCCTATTTCATATCCATTGGCATCATTCTGTCATCTGTTCCAACATTTATATGAATTCCTGAGCAAGGGACTGCCCAGTGTCCAACAGAGGATATTAGATGCCCAAATAAGATGGAGTTTTTTTATAAAAGAACATCCAACTATTCCAGATTATCCTTTCTCTACTGAATTGCCTTAATACCCTCATCAAAACAAACTGACCATTTTGCATGTCTGGATTCTCTATTTTGTTCCATTGATCTGTACGTTTGTCTTTTCTCTATCTTTACTCTTGAGTATTGCAGTAATATAATAAGTTGAAGTCACGAGTCTTTCAACTTTTTTGTCTTTTTCAAAATTGCTTTACCTCTTTCTAGTTCCATTGTTTTCCCATATCAATTTTAGAATCAACTTGTTACTTTCTTTAGGAAATCCTCTCCTTCTGAGAGCTGGCTGGAATTGCACTGACTCTATAGATGAGCTCAGGACAAATGGTTATCTTAACAATATTAACTCTTCCAATACATGAATATGAAAATGACTGGTATAAGAATTTTTACTGTTTCTCTCCACTTATGTAGGTCTTCTTTGGTTTCTTCCATTAGTGTCTTGTAATTTTCATTATACAAATCTTGCACATGTCTTGTAAAGCTAATACTAAATATTTTATAAGTTTTGGTGCTATTGAGATGGTACTTTAAAATTTTTATTTCCAGTTGTCCTTTGCTATTATATAGAAATACAACTGATTGTTATATATTGACCTTCTATCCTTCAACCTTGCAGAATTCAATTATAGAGTTTTTAAAAAAAAAATCTTTCTGCATAGAAAAAGATTTTCTGCACAGACATTCTGTCCATGATTAGAGCTGGTTGCTCCCCTTTGAAACACACTGTTAAAAGAATTAAAACAAGCCAAAGTCTGGGAAAAAATATTTCCCTGTCACATATGCAGCTATTCCACTCTTAGATATTTATGTCAGAGAAAAGAAAAAAAGAAAGCATATATTCCTCCAAAGACTTATATGTGAATGCTCATAGTAACTTTATTTATAATAGTTAAAAGCTGAAAACCACCCAAATGGCTGTCAATTAGAACATGGACAAAAATAAAGTTTTGCAGTATATCCATACAATATAATATTACCCAACAATAAAAAGACACAAACACATAACAATATGGATGAATTTCAAAGCACTGAGTTTAAGAAGCCAGACATCCTCCCCCCACCTCAAGAAGTACATACTATATGAGGGGTCTCAAACAGTCGGACACGACTGAGTGACTGAACTGAAAGTCCTTTAATTGTTATCAGATTGATTAAAAATCTTTAATCTGATTTAAAAAGCCCAATTCAATCCCCTAGAAAATTCTTAGTGGGAAGAAAAAATTACTGATACAAGAATTTTTACTGTCATGTGTTTCTTTTCCAAAATTAAAAAAAGTACAGGTAGAAAGAAAACTAGTTAAGGTTTTGCTAAACAGGTAGATAAAATAAACCACTAAATTTCAGGCTTCTCTTCACAATATTTACAATGAAGAAATAGCTCAAGTGCTCAACAAGAAAAAAAGACTGAATATATTAACTTGATATAACATCACTATTTAAATGAAAAATATGCAAACCAAAACATGGACACTAAACATGGACATTTATATAAAACACTAACCAGGAAGTTTAAGAAGTCCAAGAGAGTACTCATTCACTGATGACAACTATGTAAGAAACATAAATCTCTATACTATATTGCTTTTGTCAATGTACAACCAAATGCACTAACAGTCACACTGATCATCCAAACCACATCAGGAAAAGGAATGTTTTTCATTATCTCAAGTTCAAAACTGTTGGAGTAAACGTAATGAAATCCTTTGAGTTTCATTAGTTTTTACTGAAGCACAATTATTTGGCTAGAAAAAACTAATGAGAGAATAGCTTTAATTTATCCAAATAAATTTCATTGGGTAGAAACATAAACGAAGCTTTAACTAATGAAGCTTTCACAAAACCACATACCCACTCTATTTGGCTTGTCTCATATATTCATTTACTATACACACACACACACTCGCACCTTATAATGTAATTGTA
Organism: Cephalophus harveyi; assembly: GCA_006410635.1. Lineage (NCBI taxonomy): Eukaryota > Metazoa > Chordata > Mammalia > Artiodactyla > Bovidae > Cephalophus > Cephalophus harveyi. The sequence goes on from SJYT01039809.1 coordinate 319,926, forward strand.
AGATTCAAGATCTTAGGACTTCCCTGGTGGTCCAGTGGCTAAGACTCCAAGCTCCCAATGCAGGAGGCCCACTGGGTTCCATCCGTGGTCAGGGAACTAGATCCCACATACCACAACTAAGAGTTTGCATGGCACAATGGCCTGGTACAGCCAAATACACAAATATTTTTAAAAAGATTCAAGATCTCACTGTAAGAAGAGTGATAAAGTGTAATGCCAAGGGTCTATGCAATTTATTTTTCTTTACCTTCAAGCATTTTCCACTTTTAGAGCAGAACCAAAGATATGGTACAATATGTAAGGGGGTGAGGGGAGGCCAATATGATGTATAATTACCTAGGCAATTAAGCAATTCAACAATTTTCCAACCAACTTATTCACTTTGTTAAAAACTCTTCTTTGCACAGTTGTTCAGTCATGTCAGACTTTTTGTGACCCTTCGGACTGTAGCCCACCAGGCTCCTCTGTCCAGGGAATTTCTCAGGCAAGAATACTGGAGCAGGTTGCCATTCCTTCCTCCAGGGTATCATTCCCAACCCAGGAAATGAACCCCTGTCTCCTGCACTGCAGTCGGATTCTTAACCCTTGAGCCATCCAGGAAGCCCTAAAAACTCTTTTAGCCAAAGTTTACTAGGGTAATCTATACAGTCAAGGCCAGTCAGACATAAAATATTCAAGAAATCCTGCCTCAAGATACCTAGATGCCTTTATTCCGTATCTCTTTTTACTTTTTAGTTCTTAACAGGGTTAGAGTTTTTAGAATTTACAGATGAACTTATAGAGGGAGAGAATTTCTGTAAATGGTGATTAAAATTCCACACTGAGATGTTACTTGCATTTTCAGACCCAGAGTCCACACCTTCTATCAGATTTCCAATGGACTTTACGACCACAAAATAGGTTGAGAACTACTACTATGCATCCCACAGGGACACTTTTCAAATCTAAGTGATGTAATTATATTTCTCCCAGTTGATAACTGCTAAGTAAAATAAGGCATTCTGTTCACAGAAGTGAAGGCTCACAAGCTTTAGGCTGCATCCATGGAATAAAAGCAGGAGCGCAAACCTATCTGCCCTATGAAAGATACTGCTTGTCAGTATACAACCCACTCTGAGGTAATAGAAAAGGTTAACATCTCCTTACCAAAAAGCCAAGATTCACCTGCAACAACCTGCACTACTCTGGTAATACACAGCTTTTTTTTTTCATTAGTCTTTTACACTAATTTTTTCTGCAATAATTAAAAGTACATTTTCATTTTTTTCACTATTTTAATTACCAAAATGGCAAATACAATTATCCGCTTACCAAAATCTTTGATTTTCAGTACTTCAAAATAAAACTCATTGTAAGATATCAAAGGAAATAGCATCCTTCACCTAAAGATACAAAGTAGTCCTTTTCTTAGTAACTGTTAAATCTAAGAATCATTTGCCATCAGACATCTAAAATGCTGACAGGACTTAAGGCATAATGTACTAAAACCAAAACTGACAGGACTTTCAAAGCTAAATAACAGGGCTTCCCTGGTGGTCCAGTAGTTAAGAATCTGATTACCAATGCAGGGGACCTGGGTTTGATCCCTGGTCTGGAAATATCTCACATGTGGAGGAGTAACTAAGCCCATGTGCCAAACTACTCAAACCCCTGCAGAGCCCTGTGCTCTACAAGAGAAGCCACCGCTATAAAAAGACTGTGCAGGCAACTAGAGAGTAGTCCCTGCTCACCACAATTAAAGAAAGCCCATGGGCAGAAGGGGAGAGCCAGCACAGCCAAAAATGAATAAATAAAAAAGTTTTAAGGTAAGTAATAAAACTTACGCTTCCCACGGGAGGTGGGGGGAAGGTAAAATATGAAGTTCATCGTTAAGATTAGAATTACATTCACAGGCTAAAAGTCAAAGTTTTAAAAAAAATCACTGAATGTCTAAATTTTAAATCAAGGGAAAAACCCTTATTCAAGGTTGTTCACTTTCAGCTTCTTAAATATTTCTTGCTTATCATATCTATTTTTTCCATAGATATTTGATCAGAAAAATCCCTTTTACGGGTTTCATAAATTAAATTTCAGTATTCCCGCTATGAAGGCTTGAATATTTCATCAGATTATTTTAAGGAAAAGACTAGCCTCATTCATAACCTACATATAAATCTAAAAGGGGAAATAAGTTTCTTGCCAGAGCCTATTAAAGAAGAGGCAAAAGTTGATGAAAGAACACTGCTGCCACGTCTTTTCCCTTCCCCCATTCAGTAGTGGCTATTCCATTCCTTCAGAGTGCATTCCAAGGGAAAGTCCAAGAGCCACAGCTCTCAAGAGAAACCAGAAACAGTTAAGTTGAAACTGGCAAGCCTCTTTGGCCTTTTAGATCAATTTCCTAAAAGGAGATCCAGCTTCTGCTTCATCCCTTTCTTAAAGCAAACAGTGCAAAATTCCAAGTCTTGTCCATTCTATCCGGAACGCCTATGTTGTTAGTGTCTACGACCTGACTGCATTTAATACATTCGATTATTTAGGAGAAATGGTCTTATGAAACCATTACCCCCGCCCCCTTAAAAACAGGCAGCTGCGGGCCATCCATGTAACTCAACTCAAACTTCTCACACAGCCACAGAATTTGGTTTACTGATGTGGACTTTTAAAAGCTGCAAACTCGGCTGAGAGAAAGAGAGGGGGATGGGAGAAGCTCATGTGTCTTTAAAAAAATTTTGTGGCAGAAGAAGGAAGGAAGAAGACTAGCTTCCCACTTCACTGGAGGATCTGACAGCCACTTCCTCAACCTAGCTGCCCGAAACTTGCCGCCCGGGGCTACCTACCTCCAGCTGCTCAATCAGCCCGCGGCGCGCAACAGATGAGTTAAACCTGAACTTTCCCGGGTAGGTCCGTCCGCTTCCCAGACCCACGACTCCGGCAGAATAAAAATGCCCGAGCGGCCTCGGGTCTAAGCTTTAAAAACCGCTCTCTATTGCCACACGCTAACCATCTGCGGCTGTTAAGGCCGAAAACCCTTGCATACCCCTCCGCTTTGACGGGAGGGACCCACGTAGGCGAGGCGCTTGGAAAACTCAACAGGGTGATTCCTCCCCAGGAAGGAATATTCAAGAAAGTGCTGGTCCCCGGGGCGGAGACTGAGGCTGCCGCAGCCCCAGCGGTCCGGGGCGCCAACCTGCGAGGCGCTGGAAAGGGGAGCACGGAGGACCGCTACAGGGCCGCTGGGCTCCCAGGGGAAACGGGGCTCAGGGCGAGTCTCCAGAGGAGAAGACACTGAGGCAACAGTAGTGAACTGGGGAGCACCGCCCCCCCGCCCCCGAGCCATACCGCGAGAGGGGGCAGGGACCGGACCAGCAGAGCCCTCGAGAAAGGCCACGGCTGCCCAAGGGCTGCGGCCTCAGTCCCCAAGGTCGGGGGAATGTCTCACCTGGGAAGTGGCACGCGAGAGCTGCGCGTTCTCCAGTCCCCGGTCGCCTGCACCCGGCCGGCTACCTCCTCCTTTCCCTCAGCCCGCTGGCGGCGCGACTGGGCAGCAGAGGGAGCCAGTTAGCCCTTTTATAACCTCCAGACTGCGACGGCGGCGCTGAGGAGGAGGCGGCTGCAACCCTCGCTACGTGAGCTCGATCACACCAGCGGCCCGGCGTCTGCGCAGGCGCCCAGCCCCGGCCCTCTCCGCCCCTACCCGTGGCCCACGGCCCACGCCTCGGACTCCTCACCAGCCCGTGGAGTCTGAGGCCGAGGGGAGGGACCGGCGGGCGGGCCTGGGATGTAACGCGCCTGCGCGGAGCTCTCACCACGCCACCGTCTCCATGGTTACCTGGGATTTGCGCTGCTTCTTTCAACAGGTTGTTTAGAGCCTGAATTTTGGGATCAGCCTCTCAATCAGGCCTGAGCGACGAAACCACCAGCGAGGAAATGTCTTAAATGTGAGAAGAGGAACATGGAAGCGTAGAAAATAAAGCAGCAAAGAATAAGTATCGGGTGGAAATAACACAGTATATTCTGTCTTGCTGTCTCGGCCCTGAGGCTTTTTGCTTTACCTACCTCCCTCTGTCACCTACACTCATTTTATGTGTATCTTGTTCCATCGCACATCTTTATATAACGGACTGCGCGCCCCGGAGATTTTCTGGGTTCAATTTATGGCTCAGTCCCGTAAAACTATGGGCATTGATCTCTCTGTATCTCAGTTCAGTTCAGTTCAGTCGTCGGTTTCCTGCAAAATGAGAATGACAAATAGGTACCTCGTAGTACCTACCTCATAGTTGTGAGAATTAAATGAGATGATGTATGTAAAGCACTTAGAACATGCTTAGCACACAGAAAGGACTTGGTAGTTATTAGATGGTGTTGTAGCATATAAGGAACCCAGTCTTGTGTCTGGTTTCGTTTAACATTTCCCTTAGCCATTATATTCCTAAAAGAAGTCTTAACTATCTGGAAGCAGACAATGAAAGAAATATTTTTTCCCTTGTCAGTGAAAGGAAAAAAGATTTCTCTAAGACTTGTTAGTCATTAAAAGTTGTTTCTAAAGGTTTCCATGAATGAGAAACAGCACAGCAATAATTAAAATTTAACTCTTATCTAGGAGGTGGGGTTGATTATACAGATACAGAAATAATCATAGACAGGGTACTTAGGGAACATTAGGCAACCCAAAGGAAATACAGTGAAAAATATAGTGAACCACTAATCAGCGGTTGTCAGAGTGTGGTCAGGGAATTCACAGGAAAAAAATCACTTCATACTAAAAGTTTATTTGCCTTTTTCACGCTAATGAAAGTACAATGGGGTTTTCCAGAGACTACATGTTCTGGGATATTGCAAAAGAGTCCACACAGAAGAATGAGAATCTTCTATTAGGTCAGATATTTAAAGAGATCTGCAGAAATGTAAAATAATGCCACTCTTCTCACTAATTCTTTTTGCTCTGGAAAACAGTTATTTTTTGTTTAAAAGTATTTTAACATGTACATGCTAAGTTGCTTGAGTCATGTCTGACTCTGAACCTGTATGGACTGTAACCTGCCAGGCTTCTCTGTCTATAGAATTCTCCAGTCGAGAATACTGGAGTGGGATGCCATGCCCTCCTCCAGGGGATCTTACTGACCCAGGGATCAAATCCCTGTCTCCTGCATTGGCAGGCGGGTTCTTTACCAATAGCGCCACCTGGAAACCCTGTTAATATGTAATGAAAGTGAAAGTCACTCAGTCCTGTCCAACTCTTTGCAACCCCATGGACTATACAGTCCATGGAATTCTCCAGACCAGAATACTGGAGTGGGTAGCCTTTCCCTTCTCCAAGGGATCTTCCCAACCCAGGTTTCCCATTAACATGTAACCACTTTATTACTGTTGTTTTTAAATGAATTAAATAAACATATTTTGCATGTTTGTTTTAACTCCTGATACAGTCAATTTTGATAGATATCCACATAAAAGCATTTTGGAGTTCTCAATACTTTTTAGGAGCATGAGATTAGGTTATGAGATCAAAGAGTTTGAGAACCACTAGTCTAAACAAAAAGCAGGGAGCCCTATGACCTAAAGGGCAAGGCAAAGATCTTTTCCTTAAATCTTGGTCTCAAGTAAAGCTATAATCAGTGGTATCCACTGGCCCTATATAGAGCAGAAAATCCTGAAAACTGCAGTTTACCCTGTAAATAAAATGGCTCCAGACCTTGAGGCAGATTTAGTGAAGCTAAGAAAGTCTCAGCTTTAGGGGGACTTCATTTAGAGCAGCCCTTTCCAAGACCCTGGAAGGGACTTAGCAATATGTTCACACAGTCTTATGCTTTTGTAAAATTTGTGAAAGTAAAAATTTTAACTGCAATCTTTAGACTGCTAATTCTTTTCTCACTGATTTCCCTCCGTCATACTTCCCCTTGTCTAGTGTTGGAGTGGCTAGAAGGCATTTTTATAATTTAACTAAAGGGAACTTCAGTTAGAATACATTTGGTTTGAGTTTAGTGGGATTTATTTCTGTAATTCACAGTCACTCCCTTGTATAGTTAAGCTATTTTCAGCTGTCCCATTGTAGGAGTGGCATCCAAGAATACTCCTACCACCCATTGTTCTGACCCGCCCAGCACTGTAAAACAAAGGTACAGGGTCAGACACTGAACTGTGAGAAATTCTTCCATTATTGGATGTATAAATTTTTAATTAAAGATTTAGTACTTATCAATGCTTAACCAATAAAAGTAAGTGGGGGTTTTTGGGACAGAATTTAATTAGGATATCCATAACAAACTGGTTAGAATGTCATCAGTTTAAAGAAAATTGATATGCCCTGAACTCTTTAAAGTCATACAAATAACCTTATTGGGTTTTTCCCAAATGTGACAACAATCCTAAAAATTTACATGACATTATCAGAACTATGAAGCTGAAACCTCTTACCTATCCCTATCAATATCATTTGGTTGCCCAAAAAGGACACTTCATATCAAATCTACATATGACCACCCACATCGTCATCCTTGCTTAGTTAAAATGAAGAGGCAGATACTTTGGGGGGTAGAAAAGACATGAATCCCCTCTGAATGGTCAAACATTAGAGTGGAGGTAAACCTCCATTGGCTTCCCCAGTAGCTCAGCGGTAAAGAATCTGGCTGCAATGTAGTGACAAAGGAGATGCAGGTTAGATCCCTGGGTGGGGAAGATGCCCTGGAGAGGAACGTGGCAACCCATGCCAGTATTCTTGCCTGGAGAATCCCATGGACTGAGGAGCTTGGTGGGCTACCTAGGTCAAAAGAATCAGACACAGCTGAGCACACATGTACGTAAGCCTCCATTAAATCTCTTCTTTTACTTCTGAAAAATTCATCAATCAAATATTTATTTTAAAAATATTTAAAGTCCTATATTCTTAGGAAAAGCCTATTATGTAGCCACTGTAAGCGCTAATGAGCAGAAGTGATTTTAAACTCAGTTAATAGAAAAATGGCCACTCAACCTTGTGAACAAGCTTCTGAAAAATCAGCCAGTCATTGACAGCCTCCCACTTTTAAAGTTAGCCAGACAGCAACAGCTTTACTCTCATGAACACATCTCTGAATTGTCAACAGTCTCTCCAGCAGAGTAATCATGCTTCCATGGCTGACGTCAACCCACTTTAACCTCTGAAAATCAGCCAATCCCTGAACTCCATCTTTCACAAAACCTAGATAAGATCAGCAGAGGGAATGTGTCAAACAAGTATAGTGTTTTTCTTACATAGAAAGTAATAAGTCAAGTTTTTATTTCACATTTTGAATGATGGTTTCTTCCCTTGACACTGAGCACTTGTGTGCCCAACAAAAAAGGCAGCCAAAACAGAAGACACCGACCCTGTTATTGAAGACATTCATACATATGAAACAATTAGAAATTATTTGATAGAGTGAATAAATGTTGAATGTATTGTGAGGATAAGATACTACATACTTGGAGATATGCTTTGAAAAGCATGTGCTCTCCTCACTTGCTTCAAGTAATAAGTCTTTCCTTCTCTGGAAAATAAAAAATAAAATAACCTTGAGAGTTAGGAGACTGAATAAAGTTAAATTTGATAAAATAGATAATGGTAGATAGGTTCTTTAGCAGCGGTTAAGATGATGGAAGCAATATTTTAGCAATATTATGCTATGTGAATTAGAAGACAGTGGTATCTAGATTAGTAATCCAAGATTGACTGAGTAAATATTTGTGGAAGGCCTACCATTGTGTCCAAGACACTGTCTACTGCACTGTGGAAGATCAAACTTTAATTAAGACAGTCTCTGTTTTTAAAGAGTTTATAAACTTATTGGATAGAGTTAAAACCTGCACTTGTGGCAATGGGAATTCATTCATCCAATAAAGATTTCCCTATATGAACCAAATAATGCTAAGTGCTGGGGATATGTTTCCTGCTATTATAGAACTTGGGGTCCTTTTAAGGAAATGAGCAGTACACTTAAATAAATAAGTGAATAAACAAAAGTGACAAGGAAAACGACCAGATGCTATGAAAAAGAATAATGGAAAACAGTAATAGCAAGGACATAATTTAGATTCATAGCACAGGGAAAATGTCTCTGAAGAAGTGACATAAACTGAGATCTGAGTTAGCCAGCCAAAGTATGTGAGTAAGAACAATCTTTTCAATTCACATAAGAGAGAGGGACAGGTTGTGTGAGAATCGTGATGCAGGAAAAAGCTTGATGCATTTGAGAAGCGAAAAGAAATTCAGTGTGATTGTAGAGCAATAAGCAAGGGAGAAACTGGTATGATCGGTATGCAAAGTCAGTGGGGCCTGCTTAGTACTGGAACAAGTACAATGGGAAAGCATTGACGTATTCAAACAGTACAGTAACATTACGTGATTTACCGTGGACAAAGTAAAATCACAATGTAAAAACATATGAGTTTTCTATGTCACTGGGGGTGGGATGAGCCTTGGAACAAGGAGTGATAGGGACTTCCTCCTTAATCTTGAGTAAGAACATGAAAGTCAAGAGAAGAGTTATTCTAGAATGCAGCTGAAACTAGAAACCATTCCAGTCACTAACATCCTGTCACTGTGGCACTGGGGAGAGTGGCTGCAGTAGGGTAGCCAGACCACCTCCATCATGTGGCCTCAACAGGGACACTCACTGTAGCAGGCAGAATAATGGCCCCACAAAGATGTCCACATCTTAATCCTTAGAACCTATGAATATGTTATTTTACACAGCAAAAGAACTTCGCAGGTGTAAGTAAATTAAGGACCCTTATATGGGGAGACTAGCCCAGATTATCCAGTTGGGCCCAATCTGATTAAATAAATTCTTTAAGGCTGAGAACGTTTCCTTGCCCTGATCAGAGAAGGACATGAGGGTGGAAGCAAAGTGAGATATTCAATATGTTGCTGATTTGGAGATAGAGAGAGGGGCACCATGAGTCAAGGGATGTAGGAAAGTAGCAAAGAATTACCTCTAGAAAGTAGAAAAGAATTGGATTCTTCTCTAAAGCCTCCAAAAAGAGACACAGTCCTGACAATACCTTTTTTAATCTTAGCCCAATGAGAGCACTGTCAGAGTTATACCCTATAGAACCATAGGATAATAAATTTGTATTGTTTAAGCCATCAGATTTGTGGTAATCTGTCATAGCAGCAATAAGAAACTGATATACCTACATATATGATCACAACTGAAACAATGTCTGAAGAGTACGACATTTCTCAAGGATCAGAGTAAATTTCCCAATGTTCTCTCTTAGAGGTGAACGCAGTTATTAGGACTGACCTTTTACACCAGATAAACATTCTTGAAATCATGGAAATCGTCTGAGGAAGAGGACTCCAGAAAATAAGAAAGATCTTCTCTCAAAAAGCACAATAGGAGTATTAAGACCTCTAATTTTAATATTAAGAGGCATATGACCTACTCATATTTTGCTCTCAAAAAGCAAGACATGTGAATTACATAAAAACTGTGCCATGGTCTTTAGGTTGGAAAACTGGCCAAATAGTGGTTATCAACAAACAAAATAAGGATGTTGGGAAACTGAGCTGAATTTGTAGAAAAAATGAAGAATTTGATTCTGAATCTTAATGGATTTGAAATGACAGGGACCATCATAGGCTACACACTTACTCTGCTAATTAATAACCAGTTTGTCAGTATTAAGCAGATTTCCACAACACAACAGGAACTGATATAAGGGCTGAAATTCTGACTTTTTATCTAGCTGCTGCTGCTGCTGCTGCTGCTGCTAAGTCGCTTCAGTCGTGTCCGACTCTGTGCGACCCCACAGACGGCAGCCCATTGGGCTCCGCCATCCCTGGGATTCTCCAGGCAAGAACACTGGAGTGGGTTGCCGTTTCCTTCTCCAATGCATGAAAGCGAAAAGTGAAAGTGAAGTCTCTCAGTCTGACTCAGCAACCCCATGGACTGCAGCCTACCAGGCTCCTCTGTCCATGAGATTTTCCAGGCAAGAGTACTGGAGTGGGGTGCCATTGCCTTCTCCGTTATCTAGCTACAGTACTAAATTAAAATTAATCTGGTTTCTTTAGATTTAATTCTACTCAACTTGAGTCAAGCACATTTTAACTGTTCATATCTCTCTGCTGTTGGCTGAGAAGGCAGGGTTACCTCCCCACGGCGTTCATTCATGTTGTTCACCAACTGGTTCTAGGGCTTTTCTCTTCCCAGACAGAAAGAACTGCTCTTCACATTCTCTAAAGTTAGTTGTGGCCAACTAATTTGCTTTGGTCGATGAAGACAACATATTTGAAAGTCAGAATGTGTTTCACCATGTTCCCAACCCCCTGTTGCAGTTACCACAGAAGCTGTGTCAAGATGAAATCTTCATCAGTCTTTGTCTCTGGGTTCCTACAATGAACAGAGCTCCAAAGTTACACTGAATGTATAACTTGTATGAAAAATAAACATTATAGAATGTTAGTTGTTTATAATCATAGCATTACTCTCTTAACTTACTTACTGGTTAAACAAGGCAAGCCAAACTTTTCCTTTACAAAACCTATTACTAGAATTGTACTTATTAATTATATTTTTACCTGGAATGGACACTGTGGGTTGCCTACCTAGTATTCATTCTTCCCTTCACCAACTTTATTAAGACTTTCCAAATTATCCAGCCTTTCAGTTTAGGTATGACTTGTACTTCTGCTTAGGATGTAAAAAACTGCAAGGAATTCTGCTTCCACCTTTACAGTGGGAAAAAAATCAGATAATCTACAAAATCATAAATGTTCTTCAGCATATCAGAGAGAACAGGTTGCAAGGCAGTCAAGTAACCTGAGTTCCAAAGAGTGACAGGACACAAAGTTTAGATCTTTGCAGAGTTAAGAAAAAAACCCTGCAAAAATTTTAACAAATTGTGGAAGTCCCAGTGTTATCAGTTTGGAGCCTCAAGCACAAGGGTAGACTGTACTACTAGTTCTTCCCACAAGCTTAGTGGCGCTCAAATGAAAGACTGGGGGTAGAGCGGAAGAGCACAGAGCTGCATCTTGTACTTCTGCTTAGGATGTAAAAAACTGCAAGGAATTCTGCTTCCACCTTTACAGTGGGAAAAAAATCAGATAATCTACAAAATCATAAATGTTCTTCAGCATATCAGAGAGAACAGGTTGCAAGGCAGTCAAGTAACCTGAGTTCCAAAGAGTGACAGGACACAAAGTTTAGATCTTTGCAGAGTTAAGAAAAAAACCCTGCAAAAATTTTAACAAATTGTGGAAGTCCCAGTGTTATCAGTTTGGAGCCTCAAGCACAAGGGTAGACTGTACTACTAGTTCTTCCCACAAGCTTAGTGGCGCTCAAATGAAAGACTGGGGGTAGAGCGGAAGAGCACAGAGCTGCACTGAATGGTGCAAACCTTTTTCCCCAGGATCTTCTGTCTAATGAAGCAAATGCCTTAAGACCCTGGATAAGTGGCAGGAAACCCTTTGCTCCCCAGGGCGCAGGCAAAGATTCCTTGTGGATGGAAAAACTATAGAACAGCCCTCTATTCTTAGGGGAGAGGCAGGAAACTCTCTTAGACCCTGGATCCTTCACTGATAACAAGCTGAGGTCTACTATTGCTGAGGGAGAGGCAAGAAACTCTTGTCCAAGACCAACCATGAAAGGCTGAGGTGGCTGCCTTTCACGAGACTGAAAAAGTCCTAGCTCCCGAGGCCCAGGCACACAGGGCCTGCCCAAGACTGAGACTGGACCAGAGGACAGAGAATCTCCACACAAACTCAGAGAGGAGAGAGTTAGAGACAGTGTGCTGAGGGTGTAGAGAGAGAGCTCCTCTGTGGCATAAGAATGCAGGGACAACTGAAAGCCAAGGGGGAAGCAGGAGTGCAGAAAAACTCTCTGGCACCCCAGCCCCCACATTATGTAGGCACCAGGACACAGCTTCTTCCTCCTGAAGGAATCTGAAGGTGGTGCTATATAACAAAAGTAACTATAGCAACAACAAAGCCTCAGCTCAGCTCAACTCCTAATCAGATTGACAACCTGACAGAAGAAGAGATATGTTCATTGCAAGGTGTGGGCACAATCTATCAAAAAATAATACAGTGCTACACACAATGTCCAGCATTCATTAAAAAACCATTAGACACACAAAAGAGTTAAAAAATCCACTATCAGGAGATAAGGCACTCAATAGGCATGGATTCAGATGAAAAAAGTGAAAAACAAATAGAACATCCAAAGCTGTTGGATCAAATAATCCAACATATATGTAGCTGGAGTCTCAGAAGAAGAGAGACAAAATGGGGCTTTAGAAATATTTGCAGAGATGATGGCAGAAAACACTCCAAAAGCAATAAAATATATTAAACTGCAGATCAAAGAAACTGCTCTCCAAAATCAGGGGTGGCCCCTCACCCTGATAAACCTGATTCATATCAGTACTATCACAATCTGTCTTGCCACAGTGATTGGTTTAGGGATGGGCACTTAACTCAGGCCAATTCATGTCAATTCATGACATGCCTTTGACTGCAGGAATTGTTTGGTTAGGGGATTATAACCTAAACTGACCCAAATAGAGTGAAGACCAATACTTCTGCTTCGAGGTTGAGTGGACATACTGCCTGGATAGTAACAAGAAAGTAAATAGCCCCCAAGATCTGTTAGCCATTCTTTGACCATGAAGGAAGCCAACTTGAGGACAAAGACAGCTCATGAAATAGGTAAGAGGTGAGAGAAACAGAGTAAAACCTCAATACAGTGGTATCTGAGCCCTGAACTTCAGTTGAATGTTTTAGCTATGCAAGCTAATGAGTTCCTTTACCGTTTAAGCAAATTAAATTTGCTTTTTATCAAATTTCAGTTGCAAGTAACTACTGCTACTGCTACTGCTGAGTCACTTCAGTCGTGTCTGACTCTCTGCGACCCCACAGACGGCAGCCCACGAGGCTCCACCATCCCTGGGATTCTCCAGGCAAGACTGGAGTGGGTTGCCATTTCCTTCTCCAATGCATGAAAGTGAAAAGTGAAAGTGAAGTCGCTCAGTCATTTCCGACTCTTCACGACCCCATGGACTGCAGCCCACCAGTCCCCTCTGTCCATGGGATTTTCCAGGCAAGAGTACTGGAGTGGGGTGCCACATCTTAACTCATGCAGTATCCTATATGAGTATGATTCATTGTAGAGAAGGCTCCAACTCATCTCTTAACTGTTCTCTGGTTTTGAACCAAATTTCTAATTCCCAAAGGATATGTACTAGTTTTCCAAGAGGAAAACAATGATGTCAAGAGAATACTGCCTGTTACCAAGTAACTGATATAACTGGAAACCTATTTTAGTTAACCCTTATTCATTCATTCAACAAATATTTACTGAGGATCTACTATTTCAGGCATTTTATCAGGTATTAGAAATAAGACAGGGTTGTTTCTTAATTTTCTCTGTGAACAATTTATGGATAGCATGAAAGCTGTTTCAGCCTTCATTTGCACTTCCTTTTCCATGTTCTGTTATCTTTCCTTAGCAATGTATATAACTCATTGAATATAAATAGCTTGAGTCCTAAATATTAAATATTTTCAAGTGCTATAGTTTGCAGGATAATATACAACAGCTATTCTGTCAAGCATGGAAAATGTATACAAAATTTTTAAATAGTTTACTGAAAACAATAAGTTACACTTCAGAAGAATGCTTCTGTGTATAAACAAATAGCATCTGCCTTGACTGTCAGAAAGATTTGTAGAGCTTGACCAGTCCAAGTATTTCTTTGACCCAAATGAGCTTGTCAGGAACGCAAACAAACCAGAGAAGAATGCCAGAAATTCTAACTTTATTTGATGAAGTGAGATTCAAGAGTTTAGGATCTGAAATTCATTCAGTCACAGAATTATAGTATTTGTCAGGAAGAAAAACTTTTGTTCTGGAAGGAGCACTAGTAGATTCAATGAACCCAAGTTCTTGTGCATCATTAACAGTACAGCAAGGTGTCCCTGAGTGAACTCCTTTAACTTTTATGCTGAAATTCCTTCATCCAGCAAATGGCCATAATGATATTTCCCCTATCAACTACTCAAAGAGATATGAGAATCAACTGAGATGGCTGTTTTAAAAGTTCTTGTGAAAGTATGAAATACTATATTAATATGAGTAATCATCATTGCAGAGTCTTCCCCAGTGGCTCAGATGGTAAAGCGTCTGCCCACAATGCGGGAGACCCGGCTTCGATCCCTGGGTTGGGAAGATCTCCTGGAGAAGGAAACGGCAACCCACTCCAGTACTCTTGCCTGGAGAATCCCAGGGACAGACGAGCCTGGTAGCCTACAGTCCATGGGGTCGCAAAGAGTCGGACACGACTGAGCGACTTCAAAAAAAAAAAAAAATCATCATTGCATGCTATATAGTATAAAACTGTGTGAGGTTTTGTTTTCTCATTTTTTTTTTAGTCATAGAACCAATTTGGTGAATTTTATACCTGTTTTGATGACTTTGAAAATAATTATGAACAATTAATTTTAAGAAATGCAAGCGGTAAATACAAGGATGCTTACACACAGCGTCTATAAGTAGTCTATGGTTAATGTTAGTTCTTAAGTCAATCCTGAAGTTAAAGAATACTGCTTCCTGTCCTATACCAATTTAAGAAATACTTTTAATAGAGCTACCATGGAGGATTGATTGCACTAGTGGTCCCAGTTCTTCCCTACTTCCTCTATCCACTTGTGTAGTAAAAAATTGTTACCAAAATAAGGTCTGGTTTTACCTTTTTTGGGAGATAATCTTACACCTGATAAGAGTGTCTACTTGGCTCAGGGTCTTAGGTCATAGTGGCTAGCCTACCAATGTGATTTAGAGTGGGGATTGGCCATACCCAGTAGTCTTAGAGTACGGGGTGGCCACACCAAAAAGACCAACAATGTGATTTAGGGTGGGGGCTTTAGGAGAGGGAGCCCCCAGAATATTCGGGGCACCAACACTCCAGGGAGTCTCCCTGGTTGGCAACATGTTATATTTGTTGTCATGCACTGATGCTGGGAAAATAATGCATTCTGAGTCTATGAGAAATATCAATAACCTCAGATATGCAGATGACACCACCCTTATGGCAGAAAGTGAAGAAGAACTAAAGAGGCTCTTGATGAAAGTGAAAAAGTTGGCTTAAAGCTCAACATTCAGAAAACTAAGATCATGGCATCCTGTTTCATCACATCATGGCAAATAGTTGGGGAAATAGTGGAAACAGTGGTTGACTTTATTTTGGGGGGCTCCAAAATCACTGCAGATGTTGACTGTAGCCATGAAATTAAAAGACGCTTACTCCTTGGAAGGAAAGTTATGATCAACCTAGACAGCATATTGAAAAGCAGAGACATTACTTTGCCAACAAAGGACCATCTAGTCAAGGCTATGGTTTTTCCAGTAGTCCAGTACTCTTGCCTGGAAAATCCCATGGACGGAGGAGCCTGGTAGGCTGCAGTCTATGGGGTCGCACAGAGTCGGACACGACTGAAGCGACTTAGCAGCAGCAGCAGCAGCACGTATAGTTGGACTATAAAAAAAGCTGAGCACCGAAGAATTGATGCTTTTGAACTGTGGTGTTGGAGAAGACTCTTGAGAGTTCTTTGGACTGAAAGGAGATCCAACCAGTCCATCCTAAAGGAGATCAGTCCTGGGTGTTCATTGGAAGGACTGATGTTGAAGCTGAAACTCCAAAACTTGGGCCACCTGATGCAAAGAGCTGACTCATTTGAAAAGACCCTGATGCTGGAAAAGATTGAGGGCAGGAGGAAAAGAGGATGACAGAGGATGAGATGTTTGGATGGCATCACTGACTCAATGGACATGAGTTTGGGTGGGCTCCGAGAGTTGATGATGGACAGGGAGGCCTGGCGTGCTGCTGTTCATGGGGTCACAAAGAGTCCGACACGACTAAGCGACTGAACTGAACTGAACTGAGTCTATGAGGAGAGAAAAGTGGCAGTTCCATAGTTAGTATTTTCCCAGACTTCACCTTAATGTGCTTCTCCCCTCAGCTGATTTTAATCTGTATTCTTATCCCATAATAAGCCATTGTTGTCATTCATTCAGTCGCTCAGTCGTGTCTGACTTTTGCAACCCCGTGGACTGCAGCACACCAGGCTTCCTTGTCCTTCACCATCTCCCATTGCTCAGGCTCATGTCCATGAGTCAGTGAAGCTATCCAACCATCTCACCCTCTGTAATCCCCTTTTCCTCCTGCATTCAATTCAGAGCATCAGGGTCTTTTCCAATGGGTCAGTTCTTCTCATCAGGTGGCTGAAGTATTAGAGCTTCAGCATCAGTCCTTTCAATGAATATTCAAGATTGATTCTCTTTAGGATTGACTAGTTGGACCTCCTTGCTGTCCAAGGGACTCTCAAGAGTCTTCTCCAACACCACAGTTCAAAAGCATCAATTCTTCAGTGCACAGCCTTCTTCATGGTCCAACTCTCACATCCATACATGATTACTGGAAAAACCATAGCTGTGACTACATGGATTTTTGTTGGCAAAGTAACATCTCTGCTTTTTAATATGCTGTCTAGTGTCTTTTCATTTCAAGGCTGCAGTCACCATCTGCAGTGATTTTGGAGCCCAAGGAGATAAAGTCAGTCACTGTTTCCGTTGTTTCCCCATCTATTTGCCATGAAGTGATGGGACCGGATGCCATGATCTTCATTTTTTGAATGTTCACTTTAAAGCCAGCTTTTCACTCTCCTCTTTTATCTTCATCAAGATGCTCTTTAGTTCTTCTTTGCTTTCTACCGTAAGGGTGATCTCATCTGCATATCTGAGATTATTGATATTTCTCCCAGCAATCTTGATTCCAGCTTGTGGGTCATCCAGCCCAGCATTTCGCGTGATGTATTCTGCATAGAAGTTAAATAAGCAGGGTGACAATATACAGCTTTGATGTACTCCTTTCCCAATTGGAACCAGTCTATTGTTCCATGTACAGTTCTAACTGTTGCTTCTTGACCTGCATACAGATTTCTCAGGAGGCAGGTAAGGTGGTCTGGTATTCCCATCTCTTTAAATATTTTCCACAGTTTGTGTGACCCACACAGTCAAAGGCTTTGGCATAATCAATAAAGTGGAAGTAGATGTTTTTCTCAGAGAAGGCAATGGCACCCCACTCCAGTACTCTTGCCTGGAAAATCCCGTGGACGAAGGAGCCTGGTAGGCTGCAGTCCATGGGGTCACTAGGAGTCAGACACGACTGAGCTACTTCACTTTTACTTTTCACTTTCATGCATTTAAGAAGGAAATGGCAACCCACTCCAGTGTTCTTGCCTGGAGAATCCCAGGGATGGAAAGCCTGGTGGCTGCTGTCTCTGGGGTCACACAGAGTTGGACACGACTGTAGCGACTTAGCAGCAGCAGCAGCAGCAGATGTTTTTCTGGAACTCTCTTGCTTTTTCGATGATCCAGCGGATGTTGGCTATTTGATCTCTGTCTCCTCTGCCTTTTCTAAATCCAGCTTGAACATCTGGAAGTTCTTGGCTCATGTACTGTTGAAGCCTAGCTTGGAGAATTCTGAGCATTTCTTTGCTAGCGTGTGAGATGAGAGCAATGGCACCCCACTCCAGTACTCTTGCCTGGAAAATCCCATGGATGGAGAAGCCTGGAAGGGTGCAGTCATGAAGTCACTGATGGTCAGACACTACTGAGTGACTTCACTTTCACTTTTCACTTTCATGCATTGGAGAAGGAAATAACAACCCATTCCAATGTTCTTGCCTGGAGAATCCCAGGGATGGGGGAGCCTGGTAGGCTGCTGTCTGTGGGGTTGCACAGAGTCGGACACGACTGAACTGACTTAGCAGCTTAGCAGCAGAGATGAGAGCAATTCTGTGGTAGTTTGAGCGTTCTTTGGTATTACCTTTTTTGGGGATTGGATGAAAGCAGAACTTTTCCAGTCCTAAGGCCACTGATGAGTTTTCCAGATTTGCTGGCATATTGACAGCAGCACTTTCACAGCATCATCTTTTAGGACTGGAAATAGTTCAGCTGGAATTTCATCACCTCCACTACCTTTGTTCATAGTGATGCTTACTAAGGCCCACTTGACTTTGCATTCCACTTCTCTTTTTTTCTTAGCTATTTGTAAGACCTCCGCAGACAACCATTTTGGCAATAAAGAGTTCATGATCTGAGACACAGTCAGCTCCCAGTCTTGTTTTTGCTGACTGTATAGCGCTTCTCCATCTTTGGCTGCAAAGAATATAATCATTCTGATTTGGGGATTGACCATCTGTAGAGTCATCTCTTGTGTTGTTGGAAGAGGGTCTTTGCTATGAGCAGTGCATTCTCTTGGCAAAACTCTGTTAGCCTTTGCCCTTCTTCATTTTATATTCCAAAGCTAAACTTGCCTGTTACTTCAAATATCTCTTGACTTCCTACTTTTGCATTCCAGTCCCCTATGATGAAAATGACATCTCTTTTGGTGTTAGTTCTAGAAGGTCTTGTAGGTCTTCATAGAACTGTTCAAATTTAGCTTCTTCAGCATTACTTGTTGGGGAATATACTTGGATTAATGTGATAGTGAATGATTTGCCTTGGAAATGAACGGAAACTATTCTGTCATTTATGAGATTATACCCAAGTACTGTATTTCAGACTCTTTTGTTGACTATGAGGGCTACTCCATTTCTTCTAAGGGATTCTTGCCCACAGTAGTAGATATAATGGTCATCTGAATTAAATTTGCCCATTCTTGTCTGTTTTAGTTCACTGATTCCTAAGTTGATGTTCACTCTTGCCAACTCCTGTTTGACCACTTCCAAGTTACCTTGATTCATGGACCTAACATTCCAGGTTTCTATGCAATATGTTCTTTACAGTATCGGACATTACTTTCACCACCAGACATGTCCACAGTTGGGCTTTATTTCTGCTTTGGCTCAGCCTCTTCATTTCTTCTGGAGCTATTTCTCCACTCTTCTCGAGCAGCATATTGGGCACCTACCAACCTGGAGAGTTCATCTTTCAGTGTCATATCTTTGCCTTTTCATACTGTTGTTCATGGGCTTCTCAAGGCAAGAATGCTGAGGTGGTTTGCCATTCCCTTCTCCAGTAGACCACATTTTGTCAGAACTCTCCACCATGCCCCATCCATCTTGGGTGGCCCTACACAGCATGGCTCATACTTTCATTTACTTAGACAAGGCTGTGATCCATGTGATCAGTTTGGTTAGTTTTCTGTGATTGTGGTTTTCATTCTGTCTGCCCTCTGATGGATAATAAGCTATAGCCATGAGTATAATTACTTCTCAGTGAGTTTTATGAGTCCTTCTTATCAAAACCGCAGATAGGGACTTTGCTGGTGTTCCAGGGGCTAAGACTTCATGTTTCCAATGCTGGGAGCCTGGGTTATATCCCAGGCTGGGACAATGAGGGAACAAGAGCCCATATGCCTCGACTAACAGTTTACATGCTGCAACTAGTACTGTTCGCATGCTGCAACTAAGATCCAGCACAGTCAAACAAATAAATATTAAAAAAAAAAAAAAAACCTGAGAATGATTTTGGAAACCCCTTGAAGATGCCGTTGGTATTGGAAGTAAGAATGATCTCCTGGAGCAGTGAGGGGAAGTGATCTCTTGGGGACTGTTCCTTATAACTATGCAGTTGACCTAAACCCCTCACAACATGAGACCTTGTAAAACCCTCCTATTGTAACTATGGGCCTGACCATGTGATATGCTTTGAATGTCATGCAGGCAGAGACTTGCACATTTCCACTTGTGCTTTTACCCTCTGCCTACCCTCTGTGCTTTTACCCTCTTTCATCCTCAAAAGAATGTGCCCGTGTTAGCTTGCTAGAAAATGAGAGATACATGGAGCACAGCCAACTCACCCTTATTGTCCCAGCCAAGAATGTTTTAGATTATTCAACAGTGCAATACCCCTAAACACATAAACAAGCCTGACCAGGATCTGCAGAAGCACCTAGCCAATCACTCCAAGTATGTGAGTAATATTGTGATTTCAAGGTTGCTTGCTATGAAGTATTATTTTGACAATAGACGACTGATAACAACTACTTCTTAAGCTTCCACTGTGATATAGGAATACAGAGCATACAGATACTGTAAATTAGGAGAAACCTCCAAATTCTTCTCATCCAATATTGAAAATTTAATGACCATCTATTTGGATATTCCTTATGCTATAAAATATTAGATATTTAGGGATATCTATAACCGAGAAATGAAATAATCACAGAAAAAATTATACTTACTTGGGAATACAACCACACACAGTATACACTTTGTCTAATACTCAGAACCCCTTTGGATATTGGGGTAAAGATAATACTATACAAGACAATACAGAAGTGAAAGTTAACTACAATTATAACCAATTATTGGAAGACTTGCCAGACCTTTTAATTAATATGAAACTTTTTTCTTTTTTAACTTTGCCTACTTTCTGATAGAATTTCTAGTGACTTCAATAAAATGGCCCAGAGGTAGTTGTAAATTTTTTTTTAATTTAAAAGGGAAGAATTAAAGCAAAGAGAGTAACAGCTCAATTAACATGAAATAGAAACCCATACTCAGTCTACTGACTACATTATAATAACAAAATTATGAAATCCAATTAATTTTTACTTTAGTATACCCTAATTGTCCTATTTCATCTTGTCTCCCAGTGGAGACAAGTCTTGGTTTTTTTCCCCTGCTGTGTGTTAAACATTACTTCATATCTGGGGAGGTGGAAGAGAAGGAAACCTATTGTACTTTGCCCCTGAAAAGAAGCATAAAGACCTCCCAGTGTTTATGGCACCATTGGCCATGCAGACACCCAGGGCCCTTTGCCAGTAGCTTAATATTTAAGGGGCCCTCTTGAAACCACTTCCCATGCTGCTTGCTAAGATCTATTTCTTATCTTACATGAAGTGAGACAACATCCAACTGTAAGCCTGCTTACACAATGAACTTGCAGTTTCCCTCCAAGTTTGCTCAAGTGTCCCTGCATCCTAATGTCCACTCCTGTAACTGGTCAAACACTGAGTAACTGGGCTTTTGTCTCACATACTTACATGCTCACACACACAATGCGTCACTCGCACCACATACACACATGTACAAGAGTAATTAATTTTTGCTGGCAGAGACAACATATTATTCACCATTGTGTTCCCAATTCTAGCATGATGCTTGGCACATAATAGGTTTTCAATAAGAATGTGTTCAATGAATTAATAAACATATGTATAAAATACATTGTTACTTTCCAGCAAAAGCTAGAGTAGGATTCAATGACTTGAGGCTCAATTTGTGCTCTTAAAAGAGTATATGGTATTAAATTATTACATGATCAAATGAAGCCATTGCTTTGAACTTAAGCACACCCTAGGAGAGACAATTTTTACCTTATGACCTAAAAAAAACTATGAGGATTCTAGCTACTTAAATCACATTTGTTTTATCTACTAAACATGTACTATAACTGTTAAACATGTACTATACATGTTTAAACATGTTATACACGTATATAAACATGTTTATACATGTTAAACATGTATAAATATGTACTATAATTGTTAATGATTTGGCTGAATATTTTAACAGTTTTATTGAGCTATAACTCAAATGACATATAACTTACCCATTTAAAGTGTGCAATTCAGTGATCTTTAGTAGGTTCACAGAATTGTGCAACCATCACCACAATCAATTTTACAACATTTTATCACTCCAAAACAACAACAAAATTGTTTCAACCAGTAGTCACTCCCCACTCTCCTCCAACACTTCCCTGATCCCTATCCATAGGAAACCTCTAAACTACTTTCTACCTCTATCGATTTGCCTATTCTAAACATTTTATATAAATGCAATATGTGATTGTTTGTGAATAGAGTCACTTAGCATGCTTAATGCTTCATCCATGTTTCAGTATGTATCGGTACTTCATTTCTTTATACTGCCAAATAAAATACTGTTTATGGATATACTGCATTTTGTTTTTCCCTTCATAGTTGATGGACATTTGGATTGTTTCTACTTTGGAGCTATTTTGAATGATATGGCTATTAAATTTGGTGTACAAGTTTTTGTGTGGACATATGTTTTCAATTGTTTTGAGTATATACCCAGGAGTGGAACTGCTGGGTCATTTGGTAACTCTGTGTTTAACTTTTGGAGGAACAGCCAAACTGTGTGCCAAAGTCAGCTACACCACTTATGATCCTGTAAGCAGTTTATGAGGATTCCATTTTCTCCACATCCTCACGACTCCTTGTCATTATCTGCCCTTTTGATGTGGCCTCCCTCGTGGGCATGAAGTGATATCTCATTGTGATTTTGATTTGCACATCCCTGATGGCTAATGATGTTCAGCATCTTTTCATGTCTGTATTAGTCATTTTTGTATCTTCTTTGGAGTAATATCTATGCATATCCTTTGATCATTTTAAAATTCAGTTAGTCATCTTTTTATTATGGAATTGTAAGTGTTCTTTACATTTTTCGGATACAAGTCCCTTATTAAATGTATGACTGGCAATACATTTTTTCTCTGTTTTGTGGGTGTTCTTGTCAAGTTCTTGGTGGTACTGTTTGCAGCACAAAGGTTTTTAAATTTTGGTGAAGTCCTACTTTTTATTTTGTTGTTTGTGGAAGCAAGCTACCTGTGATTTCATACGGAAGCATTGTATCTGTAGATTAGAGGAATATTGCCATTTCAACAAAATTAAGTCTTCCAATCTATGACATGAGATTATTTCCAGCATTCCAATGTTTTCCAATATTTTTATTGAGTTTCCCTTCCCCATACCCAGTCATACATAACCCAGGTCTACAGTACATTATGATAGTCAAAGGCACAATGTCTGTCTAGAGTCAGATAGGCTTGAGTTAAATCCAGCCCTTCTACTGACTAGCTGTATAAATATGGACAAGGTATTTAACTTTTCTAAGCCTTTGTTTTTTCATCTATAAAGTGTAAAGAATAATGTATATCATCTAGGATGCAAGGATTAATGATAAATATGTAAAACACTTTGCATAGTGCCTTGAATACAGTCAACACTTAATTAATGTTAGCTATTTGTTAGCTATTAGTCTGTTTTGGCTGCTATAACAGAATGCCACAGACTGGGAGGCTTGCAAAAAACCAGAAACTTATTTCTCTTAGTTCTGGAGCTAGAGCTGTGGTTTTAAGATCAGGGTGCTAGCATGGTCAGGTTCATGTAAGACCCTTTTTCGAACTGCAGATTACTTGCTGTGTCTTGTGGTGAAAGTAGCAAGGAAGCTTTCTCAAGCCTGTTATACGAGAACATCCATGTCTTTGAGCATAATGGCTCAATCCATATGACCTAATCACCGCCCAAAGACCTCACATAAAAGTTTAACATTGGGCATCAGGATTTCATCAGGGGGTTGGGGAATGGAAACATTTAGACCATGGCACTATTTTTTATTATAGCACTTAACACAAATTTTCTGTGCCTTCCTTAAGGCTAATGAATCAATCTGATAAGAAGCTTAGGTTTATGTGCTAATAGTAAGATCCCAAAGAAATAATTGGTCAACTAACTGGAACTAGTACTCTTCTTTCCCAGGTAACCTGGTACATATTAACAATGACTTTCAAGATTTAATAACTTTTATTATCCCCTACAGCCTAATCACATATAGAGTGATTTTTTTAAAAAATGTAAGTCAAATCATCTCACTCTCCCGTTCAAACTCTTCTGTAACATCCCATCCTTTCAGAGTAAAAGCCAAAGGCATTACAATAGTTCTATAAGAACTGTAAGACTTATAAAGTGCTACGTGATCTGTTGCTTGGCTACTCTTTAATCTCATCTCTGACCACCACTCTTTGTCCTAGACTTTCCTCAAAGCTGCCAGGCACACTTCCCCACTGCGGTCCTTCCTGACATTTATAAGTACTTGATACACTATGTATTACTTGTTTGTTTCTTTCTCTAGAATGTAAGTTATACAGAGACAGAAATTTTCATTTACCATCTGAGTCACCAGGAAAGCCCTGCTCTATGCAGAAGGATGGGTGTAAAGACTATATTTTTTAATTGAAAAATGGATCTAATGGGCTTCCCTGGTGGTTCAGACAGTAAAGAATCTTCCTACAATGGGTTGGGACGATCACTTGGAGAAGGGAATGGCTACCCACTCCAGTATTCTTGTCTGGAGAATTCCATGGACAGAGGAGCCTGGCAGGCTACAGTCTATGGGGTCACAAAGAGTTGGACTGAGAAACTAACACTTCCACTTTCACGGATCTAATGCTAGAACTACCGGAGCAGTCCTTCTGGTAAAGAATTTAGATCTTAGAAGATCATGCTTTTGACCACCATGGTTGACTATGTAGTTTGAGGGCATAGCAGCATGCCTGGGGATTGAACTACAATTCCCAGAATGCATCCTAAGAAGATTTTGGGAAGTGTGGCAGAAGCATGCTTTTGACAATCGTGGTTAACTTTGGAGAGCTTAGCAAGCAGGCATGAGGATTGAACTACATTTCCCAGAGTGCATCTCAAGGAGCATTCTGGGAAGTGTGTCAAAGGCAGCAATCATTCTTTGAGGAAAGAGTCCAACTTCCCAGGAAGACTTGGAGTTCCCTGGTTGTTCGGATTCTTGAGGCCTAGGAAAGCACCCCTAAGAGAATTCAGAGTAAGTACAGTGGAAGAGAAACATATTCAGATTCTAAGTGGAAGGAAGATTTTATGAAGAGACAGAACCAGAACCTGAAAAAAGCTCTCTGTCAGATTCTCTTCCTTCTTGCAGAAACCACAGTTATGCATCATAAATTATTGGAGCTATCAGATTAACTCCAGCTAATAATTTTCTGATACTTTTTTGGAGAGACGTTTAAAAATGGAATTTGTTAACTTCTCTGCATTGTCTGCATTATTTTGAATTAAGGGAGGAACATTTATTTTTTAGAAAGCCAACCACATAGCTGGTCACTGAGAGCTTGAAATGTGTTTCCCAGTGGCTCCTCCATTCTGCATGTTTCCCATCCCACTGAGGTCCACAATCATCAAAAGTCAGACTCCCTGAAAAAGGCTCTCAAACACTACTGAACCTGGCCTCTTCTTAGTAGAAGTAATCACAGAGATTAGAGGTGGACTTTTTTGTCATGCTATAGTGTTTTCTAAGTGAATCTTTCTTCCGTTAAGATGAACAGGATGAGAAGCGTATATGAATCCTTTATTATAGGAGGTTCAGAGAAATTGTTCCGCTTAAGGGCCTTGCCTCATCATTATTTAATAGTTTTTAGTTAAAATAATATTACCTTTTATCTGTATCAGTCTTTTTAAAAAGTTACTTTTAAAAGTACTTTAAAAAAATTATACTTTTAAAAAACTTACATAGTCCATGAATGTTGGAAGGTGCTTCCTCATGTATTTCTCATCAAAACATGACCTTTGGAGCCAGATAGCCCTGAGTTTTCATCTATTGCTCTCTAGATTGTATCTCAGATTGGTTAACCTCTCAAAGTTTTACCTTCCTCTCTTATAAAATGGAATAGGTTCATTTTTCCATTCAGTATTTTTTTCTGTGTTAGGGACTGTACTAGATGCTGTCGCTAGGGAGATACAATCCCAGCCCTTAAGGATTTTATAGTCTATTAGAGCTGAGAATTAGGTAATAATATCTGACATAGTAATAATACACTTTAGATCTCTTTTCCCTGTGAAAAATGAGACAGAAACCAAGCTCCCCAACAAGTTAGGTGACAACTCCAGGTCACAAATTCAGTCAGTGGCAGAGCCAGGAAAAAAGTTTGAATCTCTGCAGTCCAAGTCTTACTGCCCTTTCCCTTTCTTGCTTTGGAGGAGACATGCATTTACACTGTAAACAAGACAGAAGGCAGGCCTGGGCTTGTCATCTAAAGTAAAATAAGGGTGCTAATATTTTCTTCTAAGACTAATTTTGTGAATAGTGCATTTTTATCTCCAGTGCGTGATTTGGCATAAAGTATAATAATAGTTGCCAATTCAAACAAAAACAACTATCCTGTTCCTAATGGGGCAATTGAGCAACTGGATGTGTTTCATATGCAGCATGTTTTCTAGCTGTAGACCAGTATGTTTACCAAGTGTGAGCCCTTGGGTCAATACATTTTGAATAATACATCACACCAAAGACCCCAAAAGTGGAAATCACAAACCATTTCAGAAAAGCAGTGGCAAAATTTTTCCTGCATTAGATTTATAAATAATATAGGGCCATCAGAAATTGTCTTTCTGACCATGGTGGCTCAGAGGTTAAAGCATCTGCCTCCAATACGGGAGACCAGGGTTCGATCCCTGGGTTGGGAAGATCCCCTGGAGGAGGAAATGGCAACCCACTCCAGTATTCCTGCCTGGAGAATCCCATGGACAGAGGAGCTTGGTAGGCTATGGGGTCACAAAGAGTCGGACACGACTGAGTGACTTCACTTCACTTCACTTCATCAGAAATTTTATTTTTATCCAAAAAGTAATCTCACATAGCCTCTTGACTGTTAAGAGTCTTTTTTGGGTGTGTGCTGAGGTTCAGTTTGAATGACAATTTCCCAGAGAAAAGCAGTAAGTACACCAGTGGTTCCTACAATGCATTTCAGTGATCATATTGTGGAAAATGCTGTAAATATCCTATATTTTAAAAATTAGAATGGGCAAAAGTAGAGTAAAGGTACAATAAATAACTAAGCACAGGAAATCAAACTGACACTTTACAAAGGGGAGCTAGTATTATTAAATCTGAAAACACTTTGAATCTCAATAGTGATCAATGAACCATAATATAAAAGTTGTTTTTTTTTTAACCAGATGTTATCAAACTTTGTAAGTGTAGCAATGTAGAACCATATGATTTTAAAACAAATTTTGGCCCAGTAGTTCTATGTTGGAGACCTTATCTTAAAGAGGTAATCAGAAAATATCAGCACAGAGGTATTTAGTAGTCTTTTATTTCTGGTAATTTAAAATCAGAGCCACCTAGATGTCTAAAATTAGGGGAATATATAGCAAGTAAGGATGGAAGTCTGCTTGGTGTAATACTACGCAGCCAAAAATAAATAGATAAAACTTACAGAAAAAGATGGAAAGCTGCTTATGACATGCTTCATGAAAGCAAATTGAAAAAATGTTTACTGATTACAAATATGTAAAGGTCATATGTGCAGAAGACTAGTATATAAATTATATTAATGTGGTGATAATATGCGTGCTCTCACAATTCTGTTTTCTGTATGTCCTGTAATACAGTTGTATTAATTTGCTAATTTAAATTATATATTTGAAAAAGTAAAATACAATTAAAGTTGAATTTAAAGGAAATAATTTTCTGTTTAAATAGTCTACACTGCTTTTTATATTATAAAAAGAAGCCATTTAGAAAAGGTATTAGACTTAATCTTTACTAGATTTATGACTATACCAATGAAGGTACAATTCTCAGTTAAATTATGTCTTCCTCTTGATTATCAATTCTTTTTTAAAACTACATGAGGAACTTTACTATGTCTTTTACCAGCTCTGAGATCATTAACTTATGAGTCAGCAGGCCATGTAAATCCACAGTTGGCTAAGGTTAATTTAGTAAGCATTACATTTAGGCAAAACATCAGGCAGCAAAGCACAGTGGGCCAAACAGATTAGCTGGTAGTCATAACTACAAACAGCTCTTACAGTATCACCAAAGGAATTCAAAGAACTCACCGAAGAAATTCCCCATGACTCTCAGGGAATGTGATGGAGTGCTACTGGGAACAGTGGCCTGTAGAAAGCTTCACAGTGAAGTTAGTCCTGGGAATGTACAAGAAATATGAACACAAGGTTAAAAAACTCTTTTAAGTGCAGAAATGTAAAAAGTAAAAATTATGAGTACCGTTTTTAATCCTTATCTCCATATCACTCTCTCAAATTAGTCACCATTAATAGCTTGGCATGTGGATTTTTAGTCATTTTTAAAATAAAATACATATCTAATTAATTCTACTGGCCTGTATATGTATATATCCTTTTCTTTGCAAATTAATTAGATAATGCTAAACCAACCAACTACTCTTTGCTTTTCTTAATAATACATTCTGAATATCTTTCTCTGTTACTACAAACGTTTTGTCATACTGTTATCTTCTTATCTGTTTGTTTTTACAGCTCTGTGTTATTCCATTTTATCATAATTTTCAATTGACGTCTTGTATGTATCCTTTTCTTCCTAGGATAAATTCTTAAAAGTGGAATTGCAGGGGAAGGGTGCTTACTTTCACCATTTAATAGATATTTCAATATTTCCCTCTAAAAATATCATATCAATAACATTCTCAGAGTTGGACCTGAGATAGAAATATTAACTTTAAATTCATTTCCTCCAGGATATCACACCAGTCTTTGGGTTATTAAAATAGAGACTATAGTTTTAATATTCTCCTGGAATACTTTGTAACCCACATATCACATTCTGCCTTCTGTGAAAGCTATATATTGGCTTTCTCTCTCCTGCAAGAGTCCCTTGAGGGCAGGATTTTTATCCTGTACTTTATTGTGTCCCCTCAGAAAGCTTGCATAAAGTCAGTACTCAATAAATATTTTGTTGAATGTTGCTTACTAAATATATTTTACCCTTGGCTAGGATATAGATTATAGGCAAAGCTGTCCAAGGATTAGTCATCAGTGATTCATAATTATGCAACTGAGAAGTAGGCCTAAACTTTAGACATTCCTTGGTGATTTAGTGTCAAAACTTGCTTCCCTTGGGCACAGTTAAAAGGGTGTTTGGATAAATTTTAAAAATAAATAAATAAACAAAAGGGTGTTTGGTTATTTAACCATATTGATTTTCTTATTTCTTGACTTTTTTATTGCTAATGTGAATTGTAGTTTTCATGGAGAATAAAAAACTTACTGATATACAATTTAAAAGACATCCCTTTCTACAGAATAGATTCTTAAGATATAGAGTTATTTTTCCTCTTACAAAAAAGACTAAAAAATAAGAAATATCTTAGATTCATGTGGGTTTGCATAGCTGCCTTTTGAAATATTTTCCTAATGTTTGTGGTTTTATATTTTTCTTATCTACAAGATTCTTCTTCATTTTCAAAGGAACTTCATTTTTCACATATTCTGAGAAGCTTGGCTATATTAGTCTGGAGACAATCCTAGGCTTACTTGGTCTGTTAGTGTAATGCTACCTGCTATAACCAACTTCAGAATTTCAGTGCCTTAATATAGTAGAAGCTTATATCTTACTCTTGGGGAGTCTTTGCTTGGTGGATGGCTTTTCTCCACGTAGTGGTTCAGGGCAGAGAAGGCGATGGCACCCCACTTCAGTCATCTTGCCTGGAAAACCCCATGGATGGAGGAACCTGGCAGGCTGCAGTCCATGGGGTCGCTAAGAGTCGGACATGACTGAGCGACTTCACTTTCACTTTTCACTTTCATGCATTGGAGAAGGAAATGGCAACCCACTCCAGTGTTTTTGCGTGGAGAATCCCAGGACGGGGGAACCTGGTGGGCTGCCGTCTGTGGGGTCGCACAGAGTCGAACACGACTGAAGTGACTTAGCAGCAGCAGCAGCAGCAGTGATTCAGGGATCCAGGCTCCTCCATCTAATGGCTCTGCCATTTTGAAGTCATCCAAGCAGATGGGGAAAAGATGAAGAAGGCAAACCCATAATTAATTGTGCCAGCCTAGAAGAGATACACATCACTTTCAGAACATTATACTGTTTAGACCTAATTTTAATCCCATCAAAGAAACAGAGGAGAGAAATGTAGGCCTTGGCTTGGCAACTACCACCCAGCAAGAATTCCACAATATGGAAGGAGGACCCCAAGGTTTTTAGTGGACAGTTATCTGTTTCTCACAACCTATTAACTAGGCAGAACAGGTTTTAATTTTGTAGATACAAAAGAGGTACTGAAAAGTTGGGATTTTCCAGGTGGCGCAGTGGTCAAGAATCCAGCTGCCAATGCGGGGGACACAGGAGACTCGGGTTCGATTCCTGGGTCAGGAAGTTCCCCTGGAGTAGAAAATGGCAACCCATTTCAGTATTCTTGCCTGGGAACTTCCATGGAGAGAGGAGCTTGGTGGGCTACAGTCAATGGGGTCTCAAAGAGTCAGACATGACTGAGCAACTGAGCAGGCACACTCTGAAAAATTGACATCCCACAGCTAGTTAGCAGTAGAGATGTAATTTAGAAGCCAGATCATGACTTCTATTCAGTTTATCTTTTCTTAATATTAAATGGTGATCCTTTTCTGGCTTAAAGTATAACTCTCTTGGTGATTCATTACTTCAAATTGCGTGCTCTTTTTTTTTTTTTTTTTTAATTCCTTTTTCTCCTAAGGACCTGACAATGTCCCTGTATTGTGGAACTGCTTGCAGGAGAAAATATTTTTGGTGCTATAGGCTGCTGTCAACCTATGTCACTAAGACACGGTGAGTTTTGACCAAACTGAGCTCTGATTTTTCTATCTTTGGTCCATTAAAATTATAAAATATAAATATCTCAAAATTATATATTGGGGCTTAAGGATGTATGATTAAGATTTACATGTAAAGATGTTCAATGCAAATTATATATAATTAGAGAATTTCTAAACTAAATTTCCAGTAATATCTAAAGTGTCTGACATACTTAAATATGTTCTTTTTTACGGTAATAATAATCTTTTCCACTATGGTACCTCTCATGTATAGAACCCTAGTATCTGGCACATAGTAGGCACTGAAATATTGTTGAATGGATGAATGAACAGTAAGGGAGAAATTAAATTATGATACAGCTGTTATGATGGAATTAAAACTATATTGAATAATAGTTCATTAATGTTGCTGAAAATAAGGTAGGTAACTCCATTCCCTGCCTACTACGCTTCCCAAACTCCTTCCCCCAAGAACAAACCTCAGTGAGAAGCAGTCTGGAAAAAAGTATCTACAGCAGTACAGGAAGATGAAAAAGGACTTCTTTGTCATCAGTCTGAGCAAGTGTAAAATCTGTGAATTTGAAATCACTAGCCTGCTGTCATACAATTTTGGGGTATAAATTTGCACCATCTATGTGGTATAGTTCCAAATTCCCAACCTATGAAAAGAATTTAAGTAGCATTTGTAGACCTGCAGAAGCAAGTGTAAAACCCCTCTGGAGGGATACACTCACAATCAGAACTTTTCATGTTGAAAGCTCTCCCATACATGAGTGCCCTGTCCAAAATTTAAAAGCACACAATCACGTACAATCTTATATGAGCAAGAGTGAGAAAACAAAATTGCAATACTTGTTTTAGATATTGACATTTGAGTTATTTACAGTTCTCAGGCTGAGACCCTGAGAACAATAACAGAATTACTGAATAGTCTAAAAAAATGAGTGTCAAGGTGATTAAATATATTGAAAATGAATAATAATCATAAGAAAAATAAAATTTTGTCAGTGAAGAATATGATGTGAAAATGTTAATGTTTTTTAAAAAAAGGCTGCAAATTAGTAGATGGAGTCTAAAAGTATTTATTGTATAATTTATTATATATGTATAAATGGATAATATTAATATATAGTTTGGAGAATTCCAAGGGATAAACAGTGATCATCTCTGAGTGGTGAGATTCTTGATGATTTCCCTTTTAAAAAAAAATTGGTAACTGCAAATTCTAATTTCAGTAGAATGAATATTTGTCAACTTTTATAACAAGAAAACAACAGTTGAAGTTTGTTAATCTTAGTGTGTTGTGGTTTCCATAGTGTTATACTTAAAAGGAGAAAATGCATTTTTAAGTGACTGATTATTGAGGCATAGTTGATTTATTATATGTTTCAGGTGTATAACACAATAATTCAAAATTTTTATAGGTTATATTCTATTTAAAGTTATTATAAAATGTTGGCTATATTCCCTGTGCTGTATAATATATCCTTATAGCTTATTTTTTATTGAAATATAGTTAATTTACAATGTTCCAGGTGTACAACAAGAAAATGCATTTCTAAAAAACGTGTTCCAATCAAGAATATAAGTTTTTGGATCTCAGTACCAGTTGCAACGAGATCCTGGATTTAAGACCTTAACCTGGTTATTTTTATAGATGTTTTGCTTTTTATGGTCATTAGGGCAAAGCACAGGTTGTACAACTCTTACTGCTTTTTTACAAAGGCACCAGTGTATGTTCTGTTGTTTATATTAATATTTGGTAATGTCTGAGTGGCACCTGTCTCTCCTTTGAAATACACTTGAGTCTTTGTCCCAGGAGATTACAGTCACTCACAGTAACTATAAAAATATCTTGAGTATTAAAATCTCAGATTCCTTTTGTCTTCTGTTTACAAAGAGCTCATTGCAATCGCTTTTATCATACAGTCAAAAATAGGTTTCTAAAGATACCACTGGGGCATGTTTATCATTTTGCTTTGTAGTTTCATGTGGAACTAATGCTGCTGGTGTTACAAAAGCTCTCAGATTCTATAGGAAATATCTGTAAACTGTATTTCCCACTTTAAGGGACAAAATGTACTGTATACCTGAGAGTCTGTTTTAGGGATTTCAACAGTCAAAATCATTATCCTGGGAGTTCCCTGGTCGCTTAGTGGTTAGGATCTTGAGCTTATGCTGCTGTGGCTCAGGTTCAATCCCTGGCTGGGGAACTGACATCCTGCAAGCCCATATGGCTCAGCCAGCCAAACAAACAAACAAAACAAAACAAAAATCATTATCCCTAAGGCCCCAGAAGAGGAGTCCACATTCAGCCCTCCCCAAATCACACAGACTTTGCCCTGATTCCTGAGGCTCTTGAAAGGATAGACTCAGGCCATCTTTAATGAAGGTACAGAACTTGCTCCATTCCTTTTCTTTTTTTTGAGAACCTAATTATAGGATGCTCTTTTTTCTACAGTTTAATTCTGGCTACTGAAAATTTTACTTATTAAATAAATGTCAAATATGGCTTCACTTTCATCAGTGGTCCCTTTAGCAGAGATAAGGAGCTAATGGCATACAGTTGGGAGAATAGATGCTTGAAATAAGACTGCATTTAAGATAAAAATTTTATTTCATCATCCCTAGGTTGAAAAGGGGTTTCTGAAGGTATATGTTTGCTCCTCGTCTGCAATAATAAAGTCTGCTCCCATCTCCAGGTACTCTGTGGTTGACGTTTTATCACTGTACTTATTTTCCTTTCACTCCACTGCATGTAAATTCTTGCCTCACAGCATACTGGCAGAGTACCTGGAGGTTCAATTCAGTAAATATTTATTACTGTTGAAGTTCAAGTCAAATATTTATTGAATTGAGCCATTCAATATGCTAAATACTTAAGATACATAACTAAAACAGACCCTGCCTGCCCTTAAGAAGATTTCAATCTTAGAAGAGACAGATTAACAAATAGAATCATGTTAGTGCAGTCACAGAAGTATCGGCAAGGTATACAGTAGGACAAAGGAGGGAATGATCTCCCAGAGTCATATCCTTTTTTAAAGCAGTTTAGGATGTAAATAAATAAAAAGAAATAACTGTGGTAGGAGAGAAATGCAAGGACATAATTCTCAAAGACGAACATTGTACAAGAAACCAAGGATAGTTTTGTAATGGTTTGATTATTTCCAAAATACAGGTATTTATTTGAACTGAAAGAAGATGACGATGCATGTAAAAAAGCCCAGCAGACAGGAGCATTTTACCTCTTTCATAACTTGGCTCCTTTGCTTCAGAAATCAGAACATCAATACCTGGCCCCCCAGCATAGCCTATTAGGTAAGCCCAAAGTAGACCAGCCTGTGGCCACTGAACAGAATTCAGTCCATGTTAAATCCCTGAGAAGAATCCTCCAACTTTAGAGTCCAGATTTTTTCCAAATGCTTTGGCTAATTAATTATTTAGTTGTTTTATATAAATATATATAATTTTACATATAATTACATATTATATAATTATTGATATATTAATAAGTACATATCATAATTTGCTTTTAAGGTATATAACTAGAGATATCTAAGCCATTAGGAACTGGCATTCAAGATGTTACCTTTCAGTTTTACATGATGTCACTATATGTTGCTTAGTCGCTGAGTTTTGGCCAACTCTTTTGCAACCCCATGGACTGTAGCTCACCAGGCTCCTCTGTCCACGGGATTTTCCAGGCAAGAATACTGGAGTGGGTTGCTGTTTCCTTCTCCAGGGGATCGTCCCGATCCAGGGATCAAACCCGCATCTCCTACATTGCAGGCAGATTCTTTACCATTTGTGCCACCTGGAAAGCCCCTGTGTCACTATATGCCAACTTCTAAATACATTGCCAGGGCCAGATTATGCACTGCATATGTTGGAATACTTTGATATTTTCTGGCAGTACATAAGTATATGAGGATGTTTATCAGAAGGCACTAAACATTATTTAGAGGTTAGCAATGTAATCTTGTATTATGAACAAATAACTATGAATCCTTCATGCACAGAACAGATTTTCTCCCAATACAGCACTTGTCTTTACAGACCAGGATCTCAGATGAGGAGTCTACCCTGGCCCATAAAAGCAGCATAACCTGGAGATGAAATTGTAGAACTGCTTTGGTCTACCATTTTAAGTATGACACTTTTTTTTTTTTTCAGTGCTTTAGTAAGTTAACTATGATGTGTCTTTAAAACTAGGGGATATGCCGCTTTCATGATATAATCATAGAGTAATACAGGATTACACAGAAAGAATTCCTTTAAACTCTTCAGATTGCCGATGGAGGCCAACAGAGGTTAAGTGCTGCTAAGTTGCTTCAGTTGTGTTCGACTCTGTGCAGCCTCATAGACGGCAGCCCACCAGGCTTCACCGTCCCTGGGATTCTCCAGGCAAGAACACTGGAGTGGGTTGCCATTTCCTTCTCCAATGCATGAAGGTGAGAAGTGAACATGAAGTCGCTCAGTCGTGTCCGACTCTTCGCGACCCCATGGACTACAGCCTACCAGGCTCCTCCATCCATGGGATTTTCCAGGCAAGAGTACTGGAGTGGGGTGCCATTGCCTTATCTGGAGGTTAATTGAGTAGATCAAAATTACACAGCTACTTAGCATGCAGGGCAGTGACTGGGAGCCAGGTGTGCCTACTTTAAGTTGAAGCAGATGGTTTCTAATAAGTCTAGTATGGCTCCAGTGGTCTAATTAAAACCCTGTGTCCCCCCACCCCTTTCTCCTTTTGTATTTCTTAGAGTTGGAAAGGCTCCTGGGAAAGTTTGGACAAGACTCACAAATACTAGAAGATTCCGTGCTAATTGGATGCTCAGAACAGCAAGAAGCATGGTTTGCTCTGGATCTAGGTCTAAATAGCTCTTCTTCCATAAATGGTACATAACATTATTCCTGATGGACACTTCCCAGTGGTTCTTAGGCTTTGGGACTCCTCATAATAAAATTTCAAAGAACATGTTAAGAATATAAAACCATCTCAGTTTTTAAGTTGTTGTTCAGTCGCTAAGTTGTGTCTGACTCTTTGCAACTCTCCTGCAACTGCAACACACCAGGCTTCCCTGTCCTTCACTATATCCTGGAGTTTGCTCAGGCTCCTGTCCACTGAGTCGGTGAAGCCATCCAATCATAAGCATTTAAGTAAGAACACTAAAAAATACTACCATCTACTATCATCATTACATAAAATAAAGGATATTTTTTAACGCTTTCTTTCTCAACTATATGGTGGTACACAGATATTTGTTATTCTCTGTACCTTCATGTATTTTATATATCTTAAGAAGAAAGAAATGTTTTAAAATTCATGACATTATTATTTCTCTTATCAATGCAGGTGAATAAACACATTACCCTGGAGTAGCTCTGAGTCTTCAGACTTGCATTTGGGAACTGGTTTGCTAGAGCTTGTGGCCCTTATCAAGCCTTCTGGGTCTGTTTTCGGGTATCAGCCATGAATACAATGAGGCTGGAATGAGGTTTAGATAGGGGCTCAAAGGTCCCATTTCATCTTTTTTCCAGGGATAGTGTGTGGCTAGTGCAAATATCCTTATTGCCCCAAAGAGGATCTTGGGAAACACTATGGGAAACAACCCAAATCTTGGGAAACACTTGGGAAACAATCCAAATCTGCCTGAATATAAGAATTTCCTGGTGCTTATTTAAAAAAAAAAAAAAAATTCTAGCCCTCACTCATCTGCTATTCAGAATCTCCAGGTAGGGGCTTGAGAACTTGAATATTTTTTTATTCTTCCTAGTTGAGTCTTATTAGGTGAGTTTGGGAAACACTCTTCTAAGAAGATATAGTAGAGAGGGTCCCCGAGGTAAAGTCTGACATTTGTTTCATTTCATTCTCTTTTCTAATATTTTAGCTTCCTTACAGAAAGCTGAAATGGAGACAGCCCTCCAGGGGTCTTTCATTAAGCTGACAAAGGCTCTCTTCGAGCTGAATGTGAAGGATGCCTCCTTGCTGTCCACGGTAGATTGATTTCTTGGTTCTGTTGGAATTTAGTGAAGTAGTGTATATGGGCGGAGAAGGCAATAGCAAGCCACTCCAGTACTCTTGCCTAGAAAATCCCATGGATGGAAGAGCCTGGTAGGCTGCAGTCCATGGGGTCGCTAGAAGTCGGATGCGACTGAGCGACTTCACTTTCACTTTTCGCTTTCACACAATGGAGAAGGAAATGGCAACCCACTCCAGTGTTCTTGCCTGGAGAATCCCAGGGACAGGGGAGCCTGTTGGGCTCCTGTCTATGGGGTCGCACAGAGTCGGACACGACTGAAGCGACTTAGCAGCAGCAGCAGCAGCAGCAGCAGTGTATATGGGAAAGATTTGATTTCCTTTTTGCAGATCATAGACTTTGGAGAAAGGACACTGTGTTTCTTCTTTACTCTGTTTTTGTCACTACTGTTTTCTCCTAAGGGTATATACATCTATGGCACTATGATCTATAGGTCTTATAAACATTTTTAGTGACCCACAGCATGACATATATATGGTGAGAAGTTACTCTACATTGCCCTAATGACTTACTCTCCACCTTGAGATTTCACTTGCTGAAATGGCTTTTGACTGTCCATTTAATTGGGCTTCCCAGGTGGCACTAGTGATAAAGAATCCAGCTACTTATGCAGGAGACATAAGAGACGGGCTCAATCCCTGGGTCAGGAAGATTCCCCTGGCAGAGGGCATGGCAACCCACTCAAATTGCCTGGACAATCTGATGAACAGAGGAGCCTGGCAGGCTATGGTCCCTAGGGGTGCAAAGAGACGGACCCGACAGCAATGACTTCGCATAGCACAGTACAGCATAGTTGATTAATACTGTTGTGTCAGTTTCAGTGGCAGAGCAAAGTTATTCAGATATATATATATCTGCTGCTGCTGCTGCTAAGTAGCGTCGTCGTGTCCGACTCTGTGCGACCCCATGGACTGTAGCCTACCAGGCTCCTCCGTCCATGGGATTTTCCAGGCAAGAGTACTGGAGTGGGGTGCCATTGCCTTCTCCATATATAATATATATATATATATATATATATATATACACACACATATATATATATCTACACACACATATATATACACATATATCTCTT
>SJYT01039809.1:357487-396415 GCA_006410635.1 Cephalophus harveyi
ATATATATATATATATATATATATATATACACACACATATATATATATCTACACACACATATATATACACATATATCTCTTCTTTTTCAAATTCTTTTCCCAATTCAGTTGCTATATAATATTGAATTGTCCGTTTAAGTTAAAGAGCTATCTCTAAACATTTTTTATTTGCAAAAAAATTCCAAACTTACTGGGGAGTACATATTGAGGTATTTTGTTGTTGTTGTTGTTCAGTCACCCAGTCGTGTCCAACTCTTTGTGACCCCATGGACTGTAGCCCGCCTGGCTCTTCTGTGCATGTAATTCTCCAGGTCAGAATACTGGAGTTGGTTGCCATTATATAGAAAATGTTTTCTTTTTAAGCTGTGTCATAAGTACATGGGTGTTTATTATGATATTTTTTAAAAAAATAATTCATAATACATTTAAAATGCTTTTTTTTTTTAAAATTCATACTTAAAATGATAGAGGACTATGTGCAGAGAGTTTCCTTTATTTTAAATAATTAATAACCATTTAAAGCAGGTGAGCTGGAAAGGGAATGGCACGTCCCTTTGAGTTGCTCTAAATATTAGTTGCCCCAGCACCATTACAGATGAAACCAACGTTCTCTCCAAACGGTACCAAGTCCATCTTTGTATTCCTAGGCTCAGGCTCTTCTCCGTTGGCATGATGCTCATCAGTTCTGCAGCAGAAGTGGGCAGCCCACCAAAAAGAACGTGTCTGGCAGCAAGCGTGTATGCCCTTCCAATAACATCATCTATTATCCACAGGTAAGCATTGCTTTAAAAGTACAATAATCCAAGCCAAAAGGCTTTCCTTAGTTACCCATTACTTGGTTTCATTAACGGGCCCTAAAGCCCCAAGTTTCCGTCCCCTTTTCCTAGGTGGCACCTGTGGTGATCACTCTGGTGTCAGATGGAACTCGATGCCTGCTTGTCCGCCAGAGTTCCTTTCCCAAGGGAATGTATTCTGCCTTGGCAGGTTTTTGTGATATAGGTAAGGAATTTAGGCATATACAGATAACATTGAAGGAAATGAAAGCTTATCAATAATATATATATATATATATTTTTTTTTTTGGCTGCACTGGGTCTCTGTTGCTGTACTCCAGCTTTCTCTAGTTGTGGTGGCCGGGCTTCTCAATGAGGTGGCTTCTCTTGTTGCAGAACAGGACTCTAGGGCACAAGGGCTCAGTAGTGGTGGGCTCGGTAGTTGCAGCTTGCAGGCTCGAGAGTGCAGGCTTAGCAGTTGTGGCACTTAGTTGCCCCGCAGCATGTGGAATCTTCTCAAACCAGGGATTGAACCCATGTCCCCTGAATTGGCAGGTGGATTCTCAACCATTAGGCCACCAGGAATGTTCAATAGTTATATATTTATTCTTATTGCCAGAGTACTTGGAATCTCAAGCATATTTTCTCCTATTTTATCAAGAAGACTACCTTCTGGCACTATAATTTTCCAATATTTTATAGGCAAATTTTCAAATATAAGCATATGGAAGATTTATATTGTAAACACCCATATACTCACCACCTAAATTCGATAATTACTATGCTTATTTTATCACAA
The DNA here is from genome assembly GCA_006410635.1 of Cephalophus harveyi. Lineage (NCBI taxonomy): Eukaryota > Metazoa > Chordata > Mammalia > Artiodactyla > Bovidae > Cephalophus > Cephalophus harveyi. The sequence continues at coordinate 359,060 of SJYT01039809.1, forward strand.
ATCTGTTCATTCTTCCATCCATCCATTAATCATTCTTATTTTCTGATGCATAGATTACAGACATTAATACACTTCCTCCTAAATATTTCAGCATACATATTAATATTCTATTTACTAAAATTTAATATTTGTTTACAGGCTTTTTTCTCAGCCCATTGCAGTAAAATCAGCAAATGCTGACATGTGGCATTTGAATTTTATTAAAAAGCTGAGGACAGAAGTAGACTTTCCAACTCTTATTTTGTATAACGAACATAGCAGGTTCAAGAACTGGCAGTTCAATACCCAACGCCAGAGTTGATTCCTAGTGTAAAGACTCAGAGATTTAGGCCTTTCCCAAAAGTATTTCCTTGACTTTGAAGGCACTTTTATGCTCCTTTCAAAAATGGGCATCTGCATCCTCCTTCCTGCTACAGGGCTGTCCTGAATTAATCTGAGTACTTATAGGTGAAAGCCTGGAAGAGACTGTCCGGCGAGAAATTGCAGAAGAGGTGGGATTGGAGGTGGACAGATTGCATTACTCTGCATCCCAGCATTGGCCCTTTCCTAACAGCACACTCATGATTGCTTGTCATGCAACTGTGAAACCAGGGCAGACAGAGGTAAGTTCTGATGCTTTCCTTATGACATATCCTTTGCCTCATCCGAGCTGGCCCATAGTTACTCACTAAGCACCAGCCTAGTCTAGCAGTCTCTAGATTATACAAAGATGTGTAAGATATGATTTATACCTTTAAGCAATTTAGCCTTATAAACAAATTCACCATAAAAATTAGTAATGTCAACATGAGCACCATTCTTCCTTGTATATATATCTCAATTATGAGACAATTTACCTTTCATCATCAGGAAATTAACAATGTTTTACACTGAGTAGGCACACAATAAATATATAAAATTTAATGACTGATTTCAGAATTGGTCTTATAGCTCAAGTCAGTCAGGATGTTGGGGACTAATAAAATCACAGAAACTTCTGACTGAAAGGGACTTAGATGTTGTCTTATCCAACCTCATCTTGCTCTTTTGCAAGTCTTAACAGATTGTGTTGTGTTCTCTATTTGCCAAAGTCTGCCTATTGTGTGCTTTGATTTCTATACAGTAATATCTAACCTATCTCAGTTTCTGTAATAAACTGTGGATGCAGTTTGCATTATTTTGCTTCCTGCAAGGAAGATACTGTGCTTTTGACTATCATTAACACTTACCTTTTAAAGAAGAGTAACACTTATATGTTTCCTTTTTAGTTATATAATCATTTAGGCACAAAAAGAAACGGTATTATTCATAACTTACATTCAGTGCTAACCACTTTCTTTTTTTGGCCGCACTGCATGGCTTGCAGGATCTTAGTTTCCCGCCCAAGGATTGAACCTGGGCCACAACAGTCAAAGCGCAAAGTCCTAACCACTAGACTGTTAGGAAATCCCCAACCCGCTCTTAATACTTTACTATTTGCACTTCAATGATTTTTTTTCATGTGTGTGTTTGCTTTAATATTTTAAAAATATACTTAACTCTCTTCCCTTAATTATGGTTATTTTGCTTCTAGACATTATCTAGAATTATCTTCCAGTGAATAAAATCCAGATACCATCTTCTAAGATTGCTCAGTTCTGAAACATTTTCTCACCCTTGGCCGTTGTACTCTAAGTAGCTTCTAACTTTATATCCTGTTTTTCCTTATGTCTTTCAGCTCCAGGTGAACTTGAGAGAACTAGAAGCAGCTGCCTGGTTCAGTCGTGATGAGGTGGCCACAGTCCTGAGGAGAAACAACCCATCTAATCAACAACAGAGTGGGGCTGTCCCATTCTGGTTGCCCCCCAAGTTAGCCATTGCCCATCAACTGATAAAGGAGTGGGTGGAAAAACCGACCTCTTCTCCCCTGCCTGTTTAGCTCAGATCAGGCTACCTGATCAGATAACTCCCTCCTCACAATCTAAGAGGGGCACATCAGAGAACAACTGATAAACAGGAGGTGACAAAAGCCCATCCCAGGCCAACCTCATAAGGCAGAACAGATGGTGAGCCTACTGCAGGACCCATCTGCCAGTGTTAACAGAAGTTCCTAACCACAGGAAATCAAAAATGCCAAAACCCATCAGATAACAACAATCAAAGCAAAAGTTGATTAGTTTGGATACAGGCCCTTTGTTCACTCATTTTCTCCTGTGCTGTGGAAGCAAACATCTTCTGGCATGTGGATTATCAATGCTCGATTTATACTAACTGCCAAAATGTGCCTGGTATGATTTCAGTTAAAATTTTATCTTAGTATTAAAAATATATAGCAGATCTCAACTGAGTTACTTTTTATGTTTACAGAATTTTAAAAAGTAGCACAACATTTCTGAATTTGCATAGAGGTAATTTTTTTATATATAGTAGTTAAATAAGTCAGAGTTCCTTAAGTCCTTCATCCCAGGAAAGCAGGAATTAAGGTCTTCCTCAAGGTGCTCTGTAATAAATCAGATACAAGGATGTTCTGTTGAGCTAACTGCATGCCAGTGGGGCTCAAGAGGGTAAGCATTTTTTCCTGTTACTTGCTCAGTTTGCGACCCAGGGAAAAGAGTATCCCTTGCCATGCCTGTTTTCCTAAACTTAAAATGGCTGCAGCCATTTGCACACCAAGTGTTGTAACTGCAACAAAATGACCAGTGAAGATGAACCATTTCTTGACTTTTATGGAATAAACTAAATTGAGGATTTCTCGTCATTCATATACGCCATTCTGTACCTTATCACAGGAGAGAAGCACTGATCTGGAGGAAATGAAATACATTTCTGAGCCTCTGTTAAGATGTATTTTTCTATCTTATGAAGTGAGGAAACTGTAGAAAGCGAGAACTGAGGGTAGGAAGGAGGAAACTATTAGTGTGAAGTCTGTGTAATGACTAAAGCAATGTTGGGAAGAAACGCTGTGAGAAGTCTGTTTGAGAAGAGGAATGGCTGAGGCAAGAGTCCTATGTTCAGGTACTTTTAGGCAGCTAACTAGTGATTAAAGACACAAGTGCCAGAGACCCTAAGATGATTCACACACCCAAGTCCCACAGGACTAAGTAAAACAGATTCTAGAACTAGAGAGGATGAAGCGCTGAATTTCCTTTTGATCCTAAAGGCTGGGATCAATACGCTCATCACTGCCAGCACACCATCACGGCTTTGGGAAAATCAAACTGCTGTCATCGGGAAATGCTGAGGGATAATATGTGATGGGACTCGATAGTCCTGTTAAGATTGGCAGCTTGCCCTGACCTGGGCTGAACCCGGCACATAGAAGGGAAAAAACACTCTAGAAAGAGAGGTCCTGAGATTTCTTCATATCTTGCAGTTAGAAGAAAACAGTTCAGGGTCCATGAGTAGTACCGCCTCCCAATGTTTTCTATCTCTATGTGGGTGTGTTTGTGACCACATGTGTACATATCCCCAATTTGAAAATACTGATAGAAAGAGGAGTGTACAGAATTCCTGGTTATGAGTTTCTCAATTTACCACGAAGTAACTGTTTACTTTTGGATTAACGTGTTGTTTTGGAAAAGAAAAAATGAAAGTAGTTAATAGGAGGAGCTGCAACATTGAACTTTGTTTCCCAGCAGTGACTGGAAAGAGTGTTTTGCTTCTGAGAATTCCAAGGATAACTGAGAGCAGAGGCAAAAGAGGGCAGGGTGGGCTGGGGGCCTAAAAAATGGCAGATAAATAAAAGAAACTTTGGTACAGGGCTTACCTGATCGGAGAATATTTTTGTGGCAATGAATTATGAAGGTGCTAAGAATAAAAAAACCTGATGGGTCCTTGAAGAATAGCAAAAACAGGTAGAACATTCAATTATTTGACACCAGAGGGAGACTGACTCAAGGTCGTTCCTGGTAACTGGAATAAAAAAGCAGCTCATTCATTCCTTATGTTTGCCAGTCTACCTTTCTTCCTCTACCCAGTGTTTAATCCTGAATAAAGATAAACTTAATGCTCCAAACATAGAGTGTGTAAGTCTTATCTCAAGGGCTTGATTCTCTTTCTTCTGCTGATTTCAAAACCTTGTATGCACCCCAGAGTTGAGATCACCAAAAGGCTTGTGCAAAGAGGGCAACATGTGGGGCTCATAGAGAAGTTAACCTATGAACTTGAAGAAAACATTTTTACTAGATGAGTAATCAAAACTAGAAATGAGCATAGTCAGACTCAATATTTATTCAAGAAGAAAAAAGAGAGGCTAGGTTGGCTGGCTAATCCTTCGTTGGCTTACTTGTGGGTCTGTGATCAGCATTGTCAGGCAGCTGCACACCCATGCTTTGTAAAAGGTTGGAAGCAGGTCCTGCCAGTCCAGCTTGGGAACTGTAGGACTCTAATATGTTTGAAACCAGGTTCAGATCCACATCCACTGGCATCATAACAGATCCTCCTGTGCCAGAATCTTCTTCCTCTGAATTGTCATTGGTAGTCTGGGATAGAGGTTCCTTGTTCACGGAAGGAAAAGAAAGTCATGGGACAATAAGACTAGGTTGGATGGTAGTTACAATAAAAAGCAACAACGTAAAGTTGAGTTACATATTAGAAAGGAGATTCCCTTCTTGACAGAAAGAAAATGAAGTCTAATAATAAACTATGTAATTTAACAAACACATTAAAATCTGGTTCCAAAGATTATAGCATACTTCTTCCTAAGAAAAGTTTCTACAAATTAAATGGATTCCTTCCTGATTTTGAAATAGCCCAAGGGAGATAACCAGAGGTAAGGAGATACATTTATAGCTTGCCTAAGAGTTTTAAAAGAAAGAAACAGAAAAAAATGAACAGTTAAAAATAAATAAAACAGAATCTGAAATTTTCTCTAAGTGAAAGAAGCTAGATTTCTTTCCTACCCACATGTAACAGAGAATAAACAGTATAATTAAGCTTAAGTTTAAGAAAATAATCTTTCATCCAACCAGAGTCAGGAAAAAATTAACCTTATTCAAATCAAAAGATCAAATTCAAATCACAAAAAATTACCACAAATGAAAAAGAAAAACTAAGATAAAACAGTTTTAGCTGTCCTTTGTACGAGACTCAAAAGGGAAAGAGGCTGAACATATACCATTTGCTTTTGGGTGGTGAAACTTTTGGCAAGGCTGGTATGTGCTAGTTCCTGGTCCATCTGGGCCATGTATGACTTGAGATCATTCAGAGTCCCTTTTACAGATGCTTCTTCTCCAGGCTCCTGTGTTTCAAGATCCAAGTCATCATCACTGTCTAAACATTCAGAGTCTTCCTCATCCAGATCATCAGAGTCTGACTCATGGGACTTTGAACCTACACAGACCCCAACACAGAAAGAGTCACTTGGTACATTTTTTTGGCATGACTATACATCTCAAAAGAATTAGAATATTCTCTGCAAAAAAAAAAAAAAAACAGGTGAATATACATAGTCAAAGTACTTCAGAAAATTTTCTGGAGGGGTCCAGAAAATGATACTGCTGGCAGACATTTGCAGAAAAGTACACAGGCTGAGCTGAAAGATTCCTTTTTTTTGTTTTAGGTGAATACAATTGATCAAACATTTTTACTTAAGAAATTTAAAACTACATAATACATGAATACATTCTGATGTAAACATTCAAGTGATATAGAGTTATTGTCTCACATTTCATTCTCTTCCCAGAGTTAAACATCTTTTAACAGTTCAGTGGGTACCCAGACCTTTATTTACATAATTCTGTATGTGTCTGTATGTGTATACAAAATATTTTTTACATAGATATATTGAACTATGGTTTGTTTTTCTATTTATTTATATATCTTGGAGGTCCTTTGCTGTCAAAACCCATAAATGGACCTCATTCTTCACTAAGGCTATATATAATGCTTCATAAAATGAATGTACTATGATTTTTTTGGTAGGGGGTAAAACTGTACTATAACCCAGTTTTTGCTACTACAATGTTGCAATCACCATCTTAGCACACACAGCTTTTTCATGAGGTAAATTCCTGGAAGTGAAATAGCAAAGTCGAAGGTTATCAACATTCTGGAGTACCAAACTGCCTTGAGAAAAGACAACTTACACCTCCACCTCCACAGTTGGACAGTGCTCCTTTCTCCCACACTTGAGGAAACTGAGTATTACCAACCTTTAACATTTTTCCCAATATGATGGGCAAGAAAAAAATTCTTACTTTTATTGTATACTTACTTGTTTACTAGAAAGAGTTAACTATTTTCAAATATTTATTGATTATATTTCTTCTTCAAGACACTACTTGTTTATATTCTTTGTTGATTTTTTCTTAATTGGGCTATTTGTCTTTTTTATTTTAGTAATATATAAGTGCTGTTGTGCTTAGTCGCTCAGTTGTGTCCAACTCTTTTCGACCCCATCGACTGTAGCCTGTCAGGCTCCTCTGTCCATGGGGATTCTCCAGGCAAGAATACTGGAGTGGGTGGCCATGCCCTCCTCCAGGGGACCTTCCCAACCCAGGGATCGAACCCAGTCTCCCACACTGCAGGCGGATTCTTCACTGTCTGAGCCACCAGGGAAGCACAGTATATAAGTGCAGGATGTTTAAAAGAGAGAAAAAAAAGAACAATGTAATATTGAAGCCCATTTAAAACCCTATCTAAACACACAGCATTCATTCACTCAACAAAGAGCAACTACTATTTAATGAGCAACCACTATGCCAGGCACTAAGCAAGGCATCTTCTGCAAAATTACTTAGTAGGGCAATAATTAATAGTTGAAAGCAACTCAAAATCACACACACACACACAAAACAAAATACAAATGAGATCCAATGCTCCAAAGCTCTAGCAATCTCTATACAACTTACAGTTGCAAAATAAAAGTAAACATCACTGTAACTCACCTAAAATCTTATCAAAATAATTAAGAAAAGAATCTGCATCAAAAGTGATTGGAGCCTCAGAAGGTTCTCTGTAAGATTAAAGGAAAAAGACAATTTATCCCAAACAAAACTCTTTGAAACTTTGTCTAAATTGGTGCCATTCTTAGGAACACTACCAGAGATAAACTTTCAAAGGAGGCAGAGCAAGGAAAATTATAGTTTAAATTTTAAAAACCATTAGGCTTACTGATCTTGTAGGGCAATAGAAATGAGAAAGATAGAAGAAATAATAGTAAAAAGTGCACTTTGATTATGCACAGTTTTAACTTATGCTGATTTAGGGATCTGCCAACCTACCACCTCCCATAAGATATATCTAGCATTAGCAAAAGAAGCTGTTTATCCAAATTCATTTAAATAGTCTATCTTTTTAAGAATCAAACCTTTAAACATAAAAAAGATCAAACCTTCCCTATCCCTGCTGTCTTAAAGAGAGAATACTGAACATAAATTTTAATCTTATGAGGCTAATGGCATCAACACTAATAAAGATGTATTTGGCTGGGCAAGGAACAATTCCATCTACTTTTTTTCCCCTGCTGCTCCTGCTACTGCTGCTAAGTCGCTTCAGTTGTGTCTGACTGTGCGACCCCATAGATGGCAGCCCACCAGGCTCCCCCATCCCTGGGGTTCTCCAGGCAAGAACACTGGAGTGGGTTGCCATTTCCTTCTCCAATGCATGAAAGTGAAAAGTGAAAGTGAAGTCGCTTAGTCGTGTCCGACTCTTCGCGACCCCATGGACTGCAGCCTACCAGGCTCCTCCGCCCATGGGATTTTCCAGGTAAGAGTACTGGAGTGGGGTGCCATTGCCTTGTTCTCTGTTATTATTTCTTCCTCTGATAAACACTTTCATCCTTCTCTTTTTTGTAGCATTTATTTTATTATATAAAGTTATTTAAAACAGTACATTTTCTGTATTACACATGAAAATTCACATACAGATGTCTTTTCTATCAAATCCTTATTCTTTCTCCATTGTCAAAAATCTTAATTTTTCATTCCTGCTAGATTTTTCTTCCTTGGTAATTCTGTTACCCCACTGAAACATCTCTCAGGGAAGGAATTATGACCTTGGTACAGCAGAAAGTGATCGCTCAGCAAATGTGAATACTGGTCTCCGTTCTCAAATTCCTTCACCTTTTCCATTGTTATCAAGCACCTTGATGTGTGACAGGAAAGCTTCTGCTCGCAGTTGCTGATGAGTTTCAAGCAGAGGAGCCAGGGTACCATCTGCTCGGTGTATTCTGGTGTGTATACTGGTAACCAATAGACAAGTCTTCCACCTAATACGAGGGTCTCCGCTGAGAACTTTAACAGGTCAAAACACATATCACATAGATAACTCAAGGAAACAGGAACATGGCTTTCTGGACATTTTCTATTCCCTTTGGTATTTCCTTCTGTGAACCTGTTCTTTTTGTAGATTCTCTAATACCATATGGAGGATCAATGATGACTGCATCAAAATAAGTGCCCTTCTTCCAGGAGGGTTTCGATGTATCTGAAACCATGATATCAAGGTAATACTTCTTTAAACCATACTGATGAAGATTTGCCCTAAACCAAACTGATGAAGATGTTTTCATCCGGTCCTCTCCATTTCCGGTTTTCCTACTAGCCTTTCCCAAGCCATGAACAGTATTGCAGTCTATGTCTGTTCCATATACATATGCACCAAAATGAACAGAAGCTATCAAAAGGCCACCTGTTCCAACAAATGGATCAAACACAGTATCATCTTTTTTCACTTTTCCATGGTTGGCCATGATGAATGATAAACCAGCATCCATGCTTGTATTTCAAATAAAGTGTCTCTTTCTGACACTGTATGACTCAATAAGCTCTCTGTGTTCATCTGCAATCCATCTACCAAAATAAATATTATGTGGATTCTCAGGGATATGGTTTGGGTCCAAACCATAATCTTCCAAAATAGAGAATATATGTTGTGGCTTCTTTAAATTCACTTTCCCTTCAAATGACAGAAATTCAAGTGCATCTATTCATCTGACTTTTTCTTCTTGTGTCAAGGTTTTATTAAATGTGTGAATCTTTATTTTATACGTAGATGCTGAATGCAGAAATGGAACCACCTTCTCAATAGGGTAGCTTTTAAGAGAACTGTACAGCTCCTCTGGACACTTTCCATGACCCCGTAGTTCAAATATAGACTTGGCACACACAGAAAAATTAAGTTTCTGGCAATATCTTCAGATGGAATGCTAAGAATCCAAAAAGAAGACTTTCCATAAGTTTCCTGACTACTGGTGAACTAACCTCCAAAAAGTGAAAGGAAAGACTTTATCTCCAGAAGGCAGAACTCCAGGTGTCCCTGTGCCATGAGCAGAAGATAACTTGTTCAAGGTACCCAGTGGCACTTATCCTCCTCTTTCAAGTTTGAAGCTTCCAATCTACTTGAGGGTACAAGATCAGATGTCTGATCTTGATGAGAGCTAGATGTTAAAAGTCCATAATATTCTGAGTAAAAGCCTAACAAGTAAAGTATATGGTTGCCCTGCACAGCTCTGGGGCAGTGGCCTTTAGATCTGAGTGATCTCTCTGGCTTACTTCAAGGATCATAATCAGGTTATCAGAAATTTTACTCCAGATAAGTAAGTTATCATAGTACTAGGTACCAAAAGAGGAAAACAAAGCATTGAAAATCATTTACTAAAAAAAAAAAAAAACACCACACAGAACTGGCAATGATTGGATGATGCCAACATAGAGCCTTTAACTGTTTAGATAATTATATTTTAACAGAAATTACCGAGGCAGCTCTGCTCCTTTGTGGGTTGAGACTTTGGATATGAAAGCTTTCATGCTCTCTGAGACTTGGCTTAAGTCATAGTTCTCCTCCTGCCCCTTGGAAATGGGCTCTGGCTCTTTTTTGCCAGCAGCTTCCTGCAGCAGCTGGTCCAGCTGATCTGGTGAGAGATCTAACCACCGTTCATCTGAAAAAGAAGTGTGACACTGCCATACTATACTCACATGAAACAGGTATACTCTCAGTAAAGTACCCTCTGAGACTTAGTGGGATGTTTTAATTCTTTCTAACTCCATGCTCTATCCTGGCCCATCACTTACCATCTTCTGGGGGAAGATAAGCTTCTTCTTTCTTAAGCTCTTCTATATCAAATGGTATTGTCTGCAATAACGTTAAGATTTCTTCACCTGGGCTCACAGCATGAGAGCTATAAAAAAAAATCAAAGATATGGGTATTTAATGAGAACTTAGAATAATAACCACAAAAACAAAGTATTTTAAAGTTGGAAAGGATTATCTAGTCTAATTTGTTTTTAAACATTTGTTCAGGATACTGAATCCTTCCTCTCAAAATTTCACCAGGAACTCAAAATATAAAAAGAGCTCAAAGAAAAACTGCTTTGAGGAGTTTCCTGGTGGTCCAGTGGTTAGGGCTTGGTGCTTTCACTGCCATGACTCCTGGTTCAATTCCTGATTAGAGAAAGAGGATCCCACAAGCCTCACAGCACAGCCAAACCAACAAAAAGTCCAAAAAGTAAAGAAAAGAGAAACTGCTTTGCAAAAAAAGAAACCATCAACAAATGAAAAGACGACCTAAAGAACGGGAGAAAATATTCACTAACCATATATATGATATGGGGTTAATATTCAAAATATATAAAAGAACTCATTAATAGCTAAAAAAACCCAAGTTATCGGATTCAAAAATGGGCAGAGAGAATGAATAGACATTTTTTCAAAGAAGATACACAAATGCCAAGAAAAGGTGCTCAACGTCAACTAATCATCAGGGAAATGAAAATAAAAATCACAGTGAGATACTGCCTCACACCTGTCAGAATGTCTATCATTAAAAAGAAAAGAGAGATCAAGCATTGGCAAGAATGTGGAGAAAAGGGAACCCTTGTACACTGTTGGTGGGAATGCAAGTTGGTACAACCACTATGGAATACAGTATGGAGGTTTCTCAAAAATTAAAAATAGAGCTACCATATGATTTAGCAATCCCACTTCTGGGTATTTATCCAAAGGAAATGAAAACAAAATCTCAAAGAGATGTCTGCATCCCCATGTTCACTGTAGTGTTATTCACAGTAGCTAGGACTAGAAACAACCGAAGTGTCTACAAATAGATAACTGGATAAAGATGTGGTGTAGATGGATGAATGGACAGACAGATAAATTCAGAGATAGAGATCTACATGGGCTTCCCAGGTGGCACTAGTGGTAAAGAGCTTGTCTGCCAATGCAGGAGATGTAAGAGATGCAGGTTCAATACCTGGGTCAGGAAGATCCCCTGGAGGAAGGCACAGCAACCCACTCCAGTATTCTTGCCTGGAGAATCCCATGGACAGAGGAGCCTGGCAGGCTACAGCCCATGGGATCACATAGAGCTGGACACGAATGAAGCAATTTAGCACACATGCACAGAGATATATATATACACACTGGAGATATATATATATATATAAATACTGGATATACACTGGAATATATATATACACACTGGAATATAATGGAATATTATTTAGCCATGAGAGAGGAAGAAACCTTGTCACTTGCAACAACAAGGATGCACCTTGAAGGCATTATGCTGCATGGAATAAGCTAGACAGAGAAAGTTAAATACTGTATGGTATCACTTATATGTGGAATCTAAAAAAAAAAAAGTCAACCTCATGGAAAAGGAGAATAAAAGTGGTTGCCAGTGACTAAGGGGTGACGGAAATAAGCACAAAAATCTTGGAAAAAGGATTCAAACTTTCAGCTGTAAAGTAAATACAGTCATAGGATCTAATGTGAAACATGGTTCCACATTGCAAGCAGACGCTTTAACCTCTGCACCACCAGCGAAACCCTTATAGTTGATAACACTATTGTGTAAATCTGCTAAGAGGGTAAATATTAAATGTTCTCACGTACACACAAAATATAAACATAACAGATTCTTCATATGATATGGGGTTAATATTCAAAATATATAAAAGAACTCATTAATAGCTAAAAAACCCCAACTTATCTGATTCAAAAATGGGCAGAGAGAATGAATAGACATTTTTCCAAAGAAGATACACAAATGCCAAGAAAAGGCGAAGAATCTGTTAATTAACTAGGTGGTGGGACTCTTTTTCATAATGTACAGGTATATCAAATCACCACAATGACACTTTAAGTGTCTTACAGTTTTGTCAATTATACCTCAGTCAAACTACAAAGAACCCTGAAAGATGGCTTTGATTGAAATGGAAGCTGGAGGCTTGGAGACCTGCTCATCTTGCCTTCTCCTTTGCTCTGCAGCAGGCCCCATGGACACCATCAGGAAGCTGCTGACCTGGGGTAGCTCTTTCAATTTGCATGTATCATATTATGAGGAAATGAAAACCCAGAAGAAAGTACGCACAAAAATTAATCTACCATGTATTAAACGCTAGGCTAGCACTTCAAATACATTTTCTTATTTAGCCCTCTAATGACTATTACAAGGAGGTAATAATCCTGTTTTACAAAGGAGAAACTCAGAGCCCAGTGAGTTTCTATAACTTTTGCAAGGTCACTGAGTTGAACAGAGCAAAGGCTTGAAATCAAGTCTTCTGATACTCCTTTTGTGCTCCTCTTACTATAAACTGATAGGGAAATGCACACAGAGATGATTTATATGACAAGTGAGCTATTTTATGATGGTGATGTGATTTGTTATATAAGTTTATGGAACTCTGTCTGAACTATTTATAATGGAACAAACCAAGTTATATAATGGACTTGCATTAATTTAATAAACATTTGCATACCTCGCTGAATCATGTGGGTAATAAGGAATTATCCCTACTCTGTAACATACAAATATTACTAAGACAGAGAGAAGAAATATACACAAATAATTATGATAATTTAAAAACATATAAAGTCACACAGAAATACCAAATGGTTCAAAGAATCATAGGAGAAGGTAATTACATTCACTGGGTAGAGACAGAGAAGTTTAAAAAAAAAAAAAAGAGCTCATGGAAGAAGCTGAGTTAGCCCTTAAAGAACCAAGAGGATTTTGATGGGTAAGACAGGATAGAGAAACTAGGTAAGGGGAAAAATGAGCATTTGTATAGAGGTGGGGAAGTGAGGAACATGTTCAGAGAGAGCAAACAGGTTCAGTTTGGCTTAAGGGTGAAATCTGATGCTGAACAGATGGACTGAAGAGGCTGAACGAGGCTGAAATGGCTAAGTTTAGACTCAGTGAAGTAAGGAGTGAGTGATCACTGATGGCTTCTTTGTTATTTTTAATTTTTGCTTTATGAGATTAAAATAATATAGACATGTCAAAAAGGTAATATATCTTTACCACCTAGAATTAAATACTGCTATATTTATCTCTAGTCTAAATATATAAAGTTAGACTAGAGATAGTCTAACATAAAAACCATAGTGTAACATAAAAACCAAACCAGTAATATATGTGGTGGTGGTGTCCTGTCGTGTCCGACTCTTTGTGACCCCATGGACTGCAGCTTGCCAGGCTCCTCTGTTCATAGAATTTTCCGGGCAAGAATATTGGAATGGGTTGCCACTTCCTCCTCCTCCAGTGGATCTTCCCAACCCAGAGATCTAATCTGTATCTCCTGCAGGTGAATTCTTTAAGTACGTACTTTGATAAAGTTAGTATTCCCTTTGATGATCAACACTACCAGTTCCAATCTGTTTCTCTGCTGCCCAGAAGTGACAGCTCTCACAAGAACCTTTCTGGGCCACTGAGTGAGTAAGAGAACACTGTTTTCTTTACCAGACATGTTATTCCCTTGATACCATTCCCTCACTATCACCTGTCTGCCTCAATCCCTGACATTCTTAGATCTCTTAAGAAAGAAAACCTCCTTGGAAAGGTCTCCTGGGTCAACCTCTCTAGAAGAGCAGCCCTTATATCTATCTCCCCAAACACTGCTTTTTCTTCAAAGTACTAATTACCATCTATCATCATATAATGGTTTATTGTCTTTCTCCAACACTAGTATGCAGCTACACAGGGCAGGGAGAATTGGGGTTCACTTGTATTCCCAGTGCCTAGAATAGGGCCTGGCACATAGAAGATAATAAATACGCACTGAGTGAATGAAAATATATGTATCTATAATATGTAATATTTTGTGTATTTTTACAATTTATATCCACAGCACCTACATTTTACTTGTATTTTTCATTCAACATTGTATTTTTAAAATCTATTCATTTAGACCAGTGATTCTCAACTGGGACAATTTGGCAACACGTGGTAATATTTTTGGTTGTCACAATTGATGGGGAGTGGGGAGTCAGTCCTAGAGGAATTTACTGAGTAGAGGTCAGAGACGTTGCTTCATCTTACAATGGATAGGATAGTTCCCCACAACAAAGAACCATCTGGTCCAAAGTGTCAATAGTGTCAAGGTTGAGAAATTCTGACTTAGATTTATAGATATTTATATAATCTCTGGGTAACTAATGGATAGTCAGTTCAGTTCAGTCACTTAGTCGTGTCTGACTCTTTGCGACCCCATGAATTGCAGCACGCCAGGCCTCCCTGTCTATCACCAACTCCTAGAGTTCACTCAGACTCACATCATATAAACACATTGAAATTCATTTATCTATTACTGGTGGACACTTCCATTGTTTGGAATTTTTCACTATTACAATCTCTAATAATTTTTAGGAGAGGGAAGTAACATGATTGCAGATATATTTCAAGCAGATTTTCCTGGCTGTGATGGTTGAATTGGAAGAGAAGAGTCACTAGAGGCTGAGAAATAAGTTAGGTGTAGCTATAGTTCAGTATGGTTCACTTATGGCAGAAAGTGAAGAAAAACTAAAGAGTCTCTTGATGAAAGTGAAAGAGGAGAGTGAAAAAGTTGGCTTAAAGCTCAACATTCAGAAAACTAAGATCATGGCAACTGGTCCTATCACTTCATGGCAAATAGATGGGGAAACAATGGAAACAGTGAGAGATTTTATTTTGGGGGGCTCTAAAATCACTGCAGATGGTGACTGTAGCCATGAAATTAAAAGACGCTTACTCCTTGGAAAGAAAGTTATGACCAACCTAGAGAGCATATTAAAAAGCAGAGACGTTACTTTGTTGACAAAGGTCTGTCTAGTCAAGGCTATGGTTCTTCAAGTAGTCATGTATGGATGTGAGAGTTAGACTATAAGGAAAGCTGAGTGCTGAAGAATTGATGATTTTGAACTGTGGTGTTGGAGAAGACTCTTGAGAGTCCCTTGGACTGCAAGGAGATCCAACCAGTCTATCCTAAAGGAGATCAGTCCTGGGTGTTCATTGGAAGGACTGATGTTGAAGCTGAAACTCCAGTACTTTGGCCACCTGATGTGAAGAGCTGACTCATTTGAAAAGACCTGATGCTGGGAAAGATTGAGGGCAGGAGGAGAAGGGGATGACAGAGGATGAGATGGTTGGATGGCATCACTGACTCAATGGACATGAGTTTGGGTGGGCTCCGGGAGTTGGTGTTGGACAGGGAGGCCTGGCGTGCTGCAGCTCATGGGGTCACCAAGAGTTGGACAAGAATGAGGGACTGGACTGAACTGACAGTTCAATAACTAAGTAATTAGAGTATCTAGCCAGGCAGTAAGGTAAAAGAATGTAAGACACAAGATAATAGTGAACAGTAGATAAGGACTGGATCCAAGGAGAGCCAGGAGGTCTGGGTGATAAGAAGGATGGCGGTACAATTAAAAGCCAGCAGGACACAGTTGAAGATATTAATTCAGCTAATAAAAGCAAAGCAAACAAACAGAAGCTTTCGGAGCCAAGAGCAGGTCTGGGGGGGATGTGAGCTTGGTTTCGAACTACAGAGAAGCCATTCTGGTTGGTGAACGGGAGTTTCTCCTACAACACTCACGAAAATGTTGGATATTGAAGCTATTTGCAATAAGTAAATTAGGGTCCATTTGCTAAAACGCTGTGCAGCTATTTAAAAATACACTTTATCAAAACATTTTAAGGTCATGGGAAAATGTAAGATCACAACGAGTAAAAATTATGAACAAGATACATAATTTCTTGATAATGTAAAAACTTTTAAACAAATCAGTTGGTTATGGGGAATAATAATCCTGGAAGGCAGTAAATCGGAAGAATAATAATAGTGGCTAACTCATGATATAAATTGGAATAATAGTAGCTTACTCATGATATAAATTTTTCCCTCTTACATTTTTCTCTATTTGCCATATGAATGAGTGTTATTTGTATAATAATAAAAGACATTGTTATTTAAAAAGAACTACCAAACCCTCAATCTATCTTATTTCATGGCAGAATAAGATAGCCCTAAATCTCCTACATGAGTCTCTCTAATTTCTTAAGTTCTCTTCAACCTAAGATTATAAAGCAACGCTGTTCAACAGGGGAGTGGTCTCCTAGAGGTGACAAGATTCATCTGGGGGAGATTCCCCTAACTATGAGAGCCAGCTCCTTTACTTTCTTTCCCAAGTTTCCTTAAAACATACCCTAAAAAGGCATCCTCTTTTCCACAAATTACTGCCATAAAATTGATGAGAATGGGACAAAGGCACCCCTAGACGCTTACAAAAGAGTGGGAAAAAAGTGTTAGCCGTTCAGTTGTGTCTGACTCTGCAATTACATGGACCGCAGCCCATTGGGGCTCCTCTGTCCACAGAATTCTCCAGGCAAGAATACAAAAGAATAAAGACTGCTGTAAAGTCATTACTGTCTCACAGATACTGAGGTTAGAGTTCTCTCGGCATCAATTTTGCTTCATGCAATCTTTAAGTAATATTTTATTACACATATATGTGATGTTTGAGACGTTGGCAAAACAACTGGGGTTCAAAACCAGTTCAGTTTGAGAAAAAAAGCCCAACAACAAAACAAAACACACATCTACACACAACTGAGGACCTTCTGAGCCACAACATTTACAAAGTTATTTCTTTCATGAAATTTAATAGCTTTAAGTATCTCAAATTCAGTTTTGCAAACATCTGAATTTTTCCCAGTGCTCAAATTCTGACCTTTGATTCCTCAGCCCAATAAACCCTTCTGCAGAAGCTCCACTTTCCTTGGGCCATACTGACTAGAAGTGCCCTCAGGGGACAAGTCAGACAAAAGGGACTTTCTTTTTTCAAGCATCCTATTCCCTCTGATTTTTGCTTGCTTTTTTCTCAAGTGTCTTGAAATAACTGTTTTTTCTTTTTTTTTTTTTTTTTAAATATTCTTTCCAGGGTTATCACTGCAATTAGCAGGGGGTTAGTCTGAGATGTTACTTCAGTATTACCAGAACTGAAACTCAACTTTATCGAATTTTAAAGGGCAGCCATTTTCTTCCATGTGGCTTCCCTCATAGCTCAGTCAGTAAAAGAATCTACCTGCAGTACAGGAGATGTGGGTTCAAGTCCTTGGTCGGCAAGATCCCCTGGAGAAGGAAATGGCAACCCACTCCAGTATTCCTGCCTGGAGAATCCCATGAACACAGGAGCCTGGCAGGCTACAGTCCATGGGTCACAAGAGTTGGACACAACTTTAGCGACTAAACTACCACCATTTTCTTTCAACCCTGTGCTCATTTCTTTCTTCCCCCAGAAAATATATGGCAGGTTAGAATGAGATATGATTTGGAAGCTGAATGCCTGCTTCACCCTGTGTTTCAGATCCACCTAAAAAAACTCAACACAGCCCAGAACTCCCACAGGAATTAAGCACGTGGCTCAATAACAGAATCCGTGAGTTCAAATCCCTAGGCCTATCACTTTGAGCTGTGTATCCTTTGGCAAATTACATAACCTCTCTTAGATTCAGTTTCTCAGCTGTGGATAGGGAAAATAACAATTATATCTATTTCACAGGGCTTTAAGAGGGGGTTAAATGAGTTAGTGGCCTAAGCTTTTAAGTATTCAACATACATTAGCCATTATATGACGATGATGAAGGTGGTGGTGGTGGCGGTGATGGCTACAAGTGCCGGCAAACTCCCATAACACCACCTCCTCTCGTGACACCAGCTCCGTCAGCAGTCATGAGTCCTGCCATTAACAGTTTAAATATGGAAACTCCAACATGTGCAGCCATCTCAGGAGTAAGTAACTCCTTAACTTCTGGCAAGTTATCACTCTGCTGCCCTGTTTGGGTAGAGATAAACTCACCTTTCTGGCCGATTTACAGAGAGCTGGAAGTAGTTCTTGGCCATTTCTAGCCTTTCCTGGTACTGAACAGAACCTTCCATCAGTCCCTAAAAAAATAATAATGCCCATCAGAACCTGGTATAGATGGTATCATTAAAATAACCTGCTCACCAGCAACTTCCAGGGAGGCAGTATACAATACAGTACTAACTAATATATTGTACAAAAATCATGAGGCCTGACTCCTAGTCCTTGTTTTGTCATGGATGTAGTGTCTCCAAAAAAGGGACTAGGCTAAATGTGATGGGACCCCATCCTTTTCACCATTTAAGGGCCTCTTTCCAATTTGGGAGGTTTTCTATCATTTTCTATTATTTATTAATAACTTGCTATAAAGAAACAATTGATTAACCAGCAACTAATTTATAAAACAAAGTACAAATAGAGCTCAAAAAATAGCATAACCCTAAACTTAACAATCATTTCTACCTTTCACAGGCATGTTTATGATGGCATTTATACTTAATACTTTACAGTTTTCCACACCACTACACAATCTTTAAAATTATCATATTCTTAAGGACTTTTCTACTTCTTGGATGTTTCCTTAAAGTGCAGATTATTTAACATAAAGCTTCCCTGTTTGCAAGGCAGGAACAGAGGCACAGACGTAGAGGATGACTTGTGAACATGGAGGGGAAGGAGAGGGTAGGAGAAACTGAGACAGTAGCACTGACATATACACAGCACTACGTGTGAAACAGACAGCTGCTAGGAAGCTGCTGTTCAGCACCGGGAGCTCAGCTCCGTGCTCTGCGATAACCTACAGGGGGTGGGGTTGTGCGGAGGAGGGAGGTTTCGGAGGAGGGGACATACATATACTTACAGCTGATTCATGCCTTGTACAGCAGAAACACAACACTGTAACGCAATTATCTTCCAATTAAAAATAATAATAAAATAAAGTGAAGGTTCCAAGTTTGAACTTCTGTATAATTCTTGGAATACAGTATCAAATTACTTTCCAGTTAAGGTTGCAACTATTACAATGTTATCAGCAATGGATAGGTGTACTATTTTCACTATATTCTCAACAGCACTGAATGTGCTTTTTACATATGTGAAAATGGTCTTTATTATTGTGTTAATATACATATCTTTACTATGTGTGAGAGTGATTAAGAGAAATTTCCTAGTTCCTTTTTCATAATTTTTTTTTTTTTATTGGAGCATAGTTGCTTTATACTGTTGTGTACGTCACTGGA
This sequence comes from Cephalophus harveyi, assembly GCA_006410635.1. Taxonomy (NCBI): domain Eukaryota; kingdom Metazoa; phylum Chordata; class Mammalia; order Artiodactyla; family Bovidae; genus Cephalophus; species Cephalophus harveyi. Next base: position 378,319 of record SJYT01039809.1, read on the forward strand.
CAGCAAAGTGAATCAGCCATACATCTACATACATCCCCTTTTTCTGGGATTTCCTTCCCATTTAGGTCATATAATTTTTTAATCTATGTCTTTGCTAAGTTTTCTATTTGGTGTCTTCATGTTTGCTTCATAGATTTGCACAAGTTATTCATCTGATATAAATAATAACTTTTATCACTTTGTATAGATGTTATTCGGAGAAGGCAATGGCACCCCACTCCGATACTCTTGCCTGGAAAATCCCATGGACAGAGGAGCCTCACAGGCTGCAGTCCATGGGGTCGCTATGAGTCAGACACGACTGAGCGTCTTCACTTTCACGCATTGGAGAAGGAAATGGCAACCCACTCCAGTGTTCTTGCCTGGAGAATCCCAGGGACGGGAGCCTCATGGGCTGCCATCTATGGGGTCGCAGAGTTGGAAACAACTGAAGCGACTTAGCAGCAGCAGAAACAGCATAGATGTTATTAATTTTTCTAAAATATTAGAAACAGTTTATAGATACTCCCTTATTACCACCAAACTAGAATGGTCCCTTTTAACTCTAGTTCTTACAATTATGTCACACATTAAATATGGACCTAACACTTTAGATCACTGGCTTGATTTTGCCTAGACTATACAGTTTAAAGAGTGTATAGTAAGTCCTACCTTAAAGTAATCATTCTTTTTCAGACTTTCAAGGAAGCCAGCCCAGAGTGGTGATGTAGTCACAAGGGATTTTTTGGAGTCAGAAAAATGTGAGCTACATTTGGAGCATAAGATCTCAAATCCATGAGCCTACATGGAAAAGACAGAATTTTTATTATTCGGTTACTTTCTTTCCATTTAACCACATTCAAGAAGTAGGTGACTGGACATATGAGTATGTGAACATTTATAATACTCTAAATTTTATGAAAAAAATATGACTTTAATTCCAAGTTTCTTAATCTCTACAATGTAGTCACAAGGGATTTTTTGGAGTCAGAAAAATGTGGGCTACATTTGGAGCATAAGATCTCAAATCCATGAGCCTACAAGGAAAAGACAGAATTTTTATTATTCGGTTACTTTCTTTCCATTTAACCACATTCAAGAAGTAGGTGACTGGACAGATGAGTATGTGAACATTTATAATACTCTAAATTTTATGAAAAAAATATGTCTTTAATTGCAAGTTTCTTAATCTCTACAGATTACTAAAAATTATAAAGGAGAAGCAAATAACAGAAAACAAAAAATTCTTATTTTCCTGAAAGAGATTTCTCTTCTCACTGATTAAAAAACTAGAAATTTAAACTTGTTTCTTGCTTGCTTAAAAAAGATTGCAAAAGGTTTCTTGTCTAACACAATTATAAATGAATTAAGCATGGTCTTAGGAATAGGTAAAGGGAGGGAATCACTTCATTTTAAGAGTCCTTTGACTAAAAAATATAATAAACGCACAAGGCAAAATAATTCTAATAGGGAGCTTCCCTGATTACTCTGGAGAAAACTACTGCCACCAATTCCTTGCATATCCTTTCAGAAGTAATCTTTGCCCTCAAGCAGATATGTGTGCGTGTGCATACATATATCCTCCTACTTCATCCCCTTCATCACTAAATGGCAACATACACACTGCTCTAAACCTTGCTTTTCTCTTAGTGATATGCCCTGGAGATGATTTCATACAAATACATACATTTATCCATCCCACTTCATGGACAGAATATAATTTATCCAACTATTTTTTTACTAGTTGACATTTAAGTATTTTCCAGTCTTCTGCTACTATAAACAATGCTTTCGCGAATATCTTCATACATCTTTGTGCCCAAGTAAAATATATGGAGGATAAATTTCAGGAAGTGAAAATGCTGAGCAGCAGGGTTTGTGCATTTTAGATATTATGGAAAGTGATAAACTGTTCTAGGAGACTGAATCAACTCATATTCCTATCAATAATGTTTGAGGGTACCTCTTTACGTATTTTTACAAACCTCGTATTTGTTATCAAACTTCTGGATACTTGTCAATCAAACGGTAAAAAACATTACTTTGTAGTTTTAAATTGCAATCCTTCTATTATGAGCAAATGTCAACACTTTTCATAAAAATCATTTGTATTTCCTTTTCTCTGGACTATCTGTTAATGGTTTCTGATCATTTTTGATTGATTACTACTATTTCTTTCATCTTGAATTGTAGCAATGCTATATACTAAATAAAGCAACTTTTGTCATTTACTAGTTTTATTTTTACTCTAGTTTTTTTCCATATAGAAATGTTTAATTTTTATATAATCAAATTTATCAATCTTTTATTGTTTCCAGTTTCAAGTCATGCTTAGGAAGGATTTTCTTACTCATATTTTCATAAATTTTCCTATGCTCTCTTCCAAATTTTATGGTTTTTTTTTTTTCACTTAAATATTTGGTCTAACTGGAATTTATTTTGGCATAGATGTAATAACTTTTTCAGCTGGACACACAGTTCTATCATCTCTTACAGAATAATCCATTTTGCCTTATTTCAAATACCACATCTTACTATATTCTTAATACATTAACAGAGTGTAGATTTCTAAGTTGTGTCATTACTCTGTAAAGAGCCCTTTGACAGTAAGGAAGAATATTAAATTTTCTGGTTATTATTTTGGCATAGATGTAATAACTTTTTCAGCTGGACACACAGTTCTATCATCTCTTACAGAATAATCCATTTTGCCTTATTTCAAATACCACATCTTACTATATTCTTAATACATTAACAGAGTGTATTTCTAGATTTCTAAGTTGTGTCATTACTCTGTAAAGAGCCCTTTGACAGTAAGGAAGAATATTAAATTTTCTGGTTCAACATTACCAACTTCATGCCCAATTCATGGGCTCGGTACTGGGGATGACATGGAGGAGGCAGCTTGTATCCACTCCGCCGGTCCGGCACAAACCTTTGTTGCACCAACTGTGCATACAGACATTTAGTGAAAGTGACCTGGATATTGGGACACAAAATATGTGAGTGTCTTCCTGAAATTAAAATGCCTGGCTATCATTTCACAGTTAACAACAATAACTTCATTTATGAGCTTCATATTCAGATAAACACAAAGAAGACTCAACCTATTTACTGTCTACACTTTTTAGTAACAGCTTTACAGAGATATAATTCACACACCATAAAATTTACCTTCACTGTCTATATTCAGTTGTCACTAAGGGATGGGAATACCAGAGCACCTGACCTGCCTCTTGAGAAACCTATATGCAGGTCAGGAAGCAACAGTTAGAACTGGACATGGAACAACAGACTGGTTCCAAATAGGAAAAGGAGTACATCAAGGCTGTATATTGTCACCCTGCTTATTTAACTTCTATGCAGAGTACATCATGAGAAATGCTGGGCTGGAAGAAGCACAAGCTGGAATCAAGATTGCCGGGAGAAATATCAATAACCTCAGATATGCAGATGACACCATCCTTATGACAGAAAGTGAAGAGGAATTAAAACGCCTCTTGATGAAAGTGAAAGTGGAGAGTGAAAAAGTTGGCTTAAAGCTCAACACTGTATATTGTCACCCTGCTTATTTAACTTATATGCAGAGTACATCATGAGAAATGCTGGGCTGGAAGAAGCACAAGCTGGAATCAAGATTGCCGGGAGAAATATCAATAACCCCAGATATGTAGATGACACCACCCTTATGGCAGAAATTGAAGAGGAACTAAAGATCCTCTTGATGAAAGTGAAAGAGGAGAGTGAAAAAATTGGCTTAAACTCAACATTCAGAAAACTAAGATCATGGCATCTGTTCCCATCATTTCATTGGAAATAGATGAGGAAACAGTGGAAACAGTGTCAGACTTTATTTTTTGGGGCTCCCAAATCACTGCAGATGGTGACTGTAGCCATGAAATTAAAAGACACTTACTCCTTGGAAGGAAAGTTATGACCAACCTAGATAGCATATTCAAAAGCAGAGATATTACTTTGCCAACTAAGGTCTGTCTAGTCAAGGCTATGGTGTTTCCAGTGGTCGTGTATGGATGTGAGAGTTGGACTGTAAAGAAAGCTGAGCACTGAAGAATTGATGCTTTTGAACTGTGGTGCTTCCAAAAACTCTTGAGAGTCCCTTGGACTGCAAGGAGATCCAACCAGTCCATTCTAAAGGAGATCAAGCCTGGGATTTCTTTGGAGGGAATGATGCTGAAGTTGAAACTCCAGTACTTTGGCCACCTCTTGCAAAGAGTTGACTCATTGGAAAAGACTCTGATGCTGGGAGGGATTCGGGGGGCAAAAGGAAAAGGGGAGGACAGAGGATCAGATGGCTGGATGGTATCTGACTTGACGGACATGAGTTTCACTGAACTCCGGGAGTTGGTGATGGACAGGGAGACCTGGTGTGCTGCCATTCATGGGGTCGTAAAGAGTCAGACACTACTGAGGGACTGAACTGAATTGAACTGAAAATTGAGCATGGAGAAGACTGAATGCAAAAAGAACTGAATTTGGGAAGCACAATCTACAGACATACAGTAAATCATTTATTATCCCAGACACAAAATATGAAAATGCCTGGAAACCATAAACTTGAAAATCAAAACCCAGTATATTAGAAGGCAGAATTAAGGTCTCTCCCTTAAGGTGTCCACATCCTAATCCCCAGGATTTGTAAATGTGTTATCTTTACATAGCAAAAGGGATTTTGCCCATGTGATTAAATTATTTTGAGTTAAGGAGATTATCCTAGATTATCAGGGTAAACAGTGTAATCACAAGTTTTCTTAAGAGGGCCAAGGAGATCTGACTATGAATGTGTAGGACCAGAGTGATATAACCTGAAAAAAACTCTCAGACTACTGATGTCTTTGAAGACTGATGTGCATATGTATGAGAAGTTGTTTCATAAACTCTTTGTGATTCTATGGACTATAGCCTGTGAGGCTTCTCTGTCCACAGGATTCTCCAGGCAAGAATACTGGAGTGTGTTGCCAAACCCTTCTCCAGGGGATCTTCCTGATCCAGGGATTGAACTCATATCTTTTGAATCTCCTGCATTAGCAGATGGGTTCTTTACTACTAGTGACACTTGAAGTGAAGTAGCACAGTCGTGTCCGACTCTTTGCAGCCCCGTGAACTCTAGCCTACCAGGCTCCTCCCTCCACGGGATTCTCCAGGCAAGAATACTCGAGTGGGTTTCCATTTCTGAGAAGATTCCAAAACTCCAAGCTAAGGAATGCAGGCAGCCCCTAAAAGCTGAAAAACGAGGGGAGTTGGGACTTGTCCTTTGAGCATCTTAACTGAGACTCATGTCAGACTTCAGATATACTAAACTGTAAGATTTATATTCACATTATTCTAAGCCACTCAATTTTTGGCAATATGTTATAGCCATTATTGGAAACTAATACACTCAGCTAATTCACTAGTATTAGAAAGTAGCCTTGCCAATGGAAATATTACAGCATGCCCAAATGGAGTTACAAAAGTATAAGCAATGCTGAGAAAATTATTGGCCATTAACTCATTCAAATAGAGCAGCTCTTCTGGTTGGGTTGATAATCAAGCCAACAATTTGGACAATTATAAAAACAAATGGTCATTTGAGTGATTTGACAAATTTTTACAACTTAACAAATTATCTATTTAATAAAAGTGTTTACAGCCCCAGTGAAATTTAGCAATAGTTAATCAAAACTTGCCATAGAACGTCAATTCTGATAAAATGGAAAAAGCCTTGAACCCTGAATCCAAAAATTTTCAACCTCATCCTGACAGTTACTAGCATAAAAATGCAGTAAGGTCATTTAATTATCTCAGTTCTTTTTTAAAAAGTCTATTATGTGGGAATATTACCGTGAAGAATTAAGAGCTAATATATATGTGAAAAGGAGCCTGGTTGAAAAGTCACCATAGTGTGAAACATTTTTACACCAAATCTGATTCACAAAACTCTCCGCATTCAGAGAAAATTATTCTTTATGGTTCACCCTCATTTACTTTTTCTTTTACTTTTGTAGGTAGTAAAGTTCTTTCACCTGGAAATATTTTCCAAAAATTGGAGAACATCTCATCATTTGCCTCATTTTTTTTTTCCAAGATAGTGTTAGAAATCCACTTGGTAGACTGTTGGAGACCCACCTGCTCAGATGCTTCAGAAAAGAAATGATGTTTGAGCGCCTCTGGGAAAAGCTGTTCACTGCTCACTTTTCTTAACTGCTTCTTGACATCCTCTCAACAACTTTCTCGCAAATCCTAAAAACCAGTACCACTCAGGCAGAGTCCAGAGATCTTTCTGCTCAGTGGGGTCCAACATGTTAGTAACCTGATCCAAATCTGTATGCCTATATAGTACATGCAAGTATCAGTGAAATTTAAAGGCTGAAAATAGAGACCTCCATAAACTTTTCCACAGCTATTCATCAAACGCCTATTCAATATACCTTTATGTCAAACACTCAGACTGGTCAAAGGGATTCAAAGCCAAATTCCTGCACTTGTAGGTGTTAGTGCTTCCTTCCACTTTTGAATTGTCCCCTCTGTGCCATGAGTGAAATTTGCTCAGTCATGTCTGATGACTCTTTATAACCCATGAACTGTAGCCCACCTGGCTTCTTTATCTATGGAATTCTCCAGGCAAGAATACTGGAGTGGGTAGCCATTTCCTTCTCCAGGGGATCTTCCCAACCCAGGGATCAAACCTGGGTTTTCCACATATGCAGACAGATTCTTTAGCATCTGAGCCACCAGGGAAGCCAAATTCATTTCTCTAAGTCAAATCACAGGGCTACCCTGGTGGCTCAGTTGTAAAGAGCCACCGATACAAAAGAACCCATGTTCTATCCCTGGGTTGAGAAGTTCCCCTTGAGAAGGAAAGGGAATCCACTCCAATATTCTTGCCTGGAAAATCGCACGGGCAGAGGAGCCTGGTGAGCTACAGTCCATGGGGTTGCAAAAGAGTCAGACATGACTTAAAGACTAAACAACAACACGAAGTCTAACCACAACTTCAAAGACCACATAACACATTGAACTTCCACCTGGCCACCGTGTCAAACACAACATACCTAAAATTAATCTCATTATTTCTTTCATATTTTAACAACTCAATACCTTTCTAGGATCTTCTCTTTTTATGGAAGGTAGACAGGATAATGTGTGTGAAATGGTCACACTGAATGCCTCAGAGCTATGACTAGTGTAGTAAAGAATGTCATAGGGCATAATGGGTATTTTGGTTTTGGTTTCATTCATATCGTCTCCTTCCTCTGACAAAAATTGTATTTGCCTCTCTATATAAATATCACTCTGTGAAGGTTACCAATGAAAACACCCTTGTTTTCAGGGGTAATCATGGGACACAGGCTGGATAAATCATTGTGCAACAATTCTCCCTGGACACACATTGACCATGCATTGAGCCTGGGAGATAATTCAGATTTGGCAAGAAAGAGTCTCTTTTCTCTCGCATCATAAGGCTGTAAGTATGAATATATAATAAACTAATTAATTGTGGCTATTGTTTTCAACTTGTAGCGACACTTGATCTAAGAATAAAGTCATATATATATTTAAAAAAAAAACAGGAAAAGCAGAAGTTGAAAAACTCAAAAAGAAATCAAAAGAGTACTAATGATGTTTGAATTGTTCTAGTACATTCTTAGTAGTTCATTATCTGGGTATAATTAATTCATTTTTGTTTGTTTGGGGTTTTGAGTTATATTTGGGGTATTTAACATGAAAAGCTGTTTCATATGCAAATGCATATGAAGATTATAATGGTGCTGATTATAATAGGAAATATGTTTTTAGTCTAAAATCTAGTCATGGTTGATTTTTCCTGCTAAAAGAGAATGAGATATTGATCACAGAGGACAACACAAGCTGAAAACAAAACAAAACAAAGCTAAATTAACTGCATAAGATATGAAAAGGTAAAAGAACTGAAGAGAGGGAGGGAAGGAGAGAGAGAGAAAGAGAGAAAAGAGGGAGAAAGGTATGAGCAGAAAGGAGAGAGAGAGAGCATATATTATTATACACAAGCCTTCAGGCTAACATAGCCAAAAGCTAGTCCAAATTTTGCACAGCATAGGAAACAAACAAATAAAAGCCTTTATAGAAAGTACTGATTAAGGATTTTTGCATCTATGTTCATCAGTGATATTGACCTGTAGATTTCTTTTTTTGTGGCATCTTTGTCAGGTTTTGGTATTAGGGTGATGGTGGCCTCATAGAATGAGTTTGGAAGATCCAAAAATGGGCCAAAGAACTAAACAGACATTTCTCCAAAGAAGACATACAGATGGCTAACAAACATATGAAAAGGTGCTCAACATCACTCATTATCAGAGAAATGCAAATCAAAACCACAGTGAGGTACCATTTCACGCCAGTCAGAATGGCTGCAATCCAAAAGTCTACAAGCAATAAATGCTGGAGAGGGTGTGGATAAAAGGGAACCCTCTTACATTGCTGTGGGAATGCAAACTAGTACAGCCACTATGGAGAACAGTGTGGAGATTCCTTAAAAAACTGGAAATAGAACTGTCTTATGACCCAGCAATCCCCCTGGTGGGCATACACACTGAGGAAACCAGAATTGAAAGAGACACGTGTACCCCAATGTTCATCACAGCACTGTTTATAATAGCCAGGACATGGCCGCAACCTAGATGCCCATCAGCAGATGAATGGATAAGAAAGCTGTGGTACATATACATAATGGAATATTACTCAGCCATTAAAAAGAATACATTTGAATCAGTTCGAATGAGGTGGATGAAACTGGAGCCTATTATACAGAGTGAAGTAAGCCAGAAAGAAAAACACCAATACAGCATACTAACACATATATATGGAATTTAGAAAGATGGCAATGATGACCCTGTATGCGAGACAGCAAAAGAGACAGATGTATAGAACAGACTTTTGGACTCTGTGGGAGAGGGAGAGGGTGGGATGATTTGGGAGAATGGCATTGAAACATGTATAATACCTTGTAAGAAATGAATCGCCAGTCTAGGTTCGATGCAGGATATAGGATGCTTGGGGCTGGTGCATGGGGAAGATCCAGAGAGATGGTATGGGGAGGGAGGTGGGAGGAGGGTTCAGGACTGAGAACTCATGTATACCTGTGGTGGATTCATGTTGATGTAGGGCAAAACCAATATAGTATTGTAAAGTAAAATAAAGTAAAATTAAAAAAAAAGTACTGATTAAAGTTTTAGAATTACTTTCAGGCAGAAATAATAAGGACATTCTACAAATAATAGTAAGGGAGCATGAAAAAAGGGAATGCCAGCCCAGCATAGAACTATGATACTGGTACTCTATGCAAGGTTGAACATCTGTGTATCCAGGCAAAAGATGAATCTATTAATATTCCAAACAGAAACTATATTTTTCTATTATTTATGAGTTATATTATGAAGTATACAATTTATAGTTTCTTGCTTATATTTATGCTTGAGTTAACTCGAGTAATTTGCATATAATTCTCATTACAGAGTATGGATTCAATCATTGTCAAGAAATTCTCAGGTTGGTTTAGGAAATTTATGAATTAGAGATCCCTGGCTGGTATTGATACAGATATATGCTTTAGTTGATATATACATATGCTGGGAATTAGTGGTTCATATGTACTATCAACACAAGTCTGGTGTCCAGAATTCAAACACTTAAAAATGATTTCTTTTTGAAATTTTTTCATTTGATTGAGCTTTATGATACTGCACTGCTACACACCAAATCATATGAAGCAGTAATTTTGAGTTCTTCCCCTTATTCCTTGCCCAAGTTCAACTGCATTTACTTTTCAAATACATCTTTAGAGGTTTTTTTTTTTTTTTTTTCCCTCTCTCTTTGCTAACTGCTACTGCTTTAGTTCCAAGCCCCAATGTGATGTCTGAACCAGTCTCCCTATGGATTAACTTCTTCAAGCTCAGTGCATTTTCAAAGTATTATGCTTCTATATTGCCATCAGAAAGGTCTATCAGAATGAAAATGTGATAAATTCCTTCCTATGGTTTAAGCCCTCTAGAAAAAAAATTTTTTTTCTCTTTTCTGCAGAACACAAACCTAATGCTTTATCAGACAATGAATAGTCCTCATTGGATAGTAGTTCACTTGGACTTTTACATAATTTATTTTTCTTTCCAAATTCTTTATTTGTGCTTCTTTAGATTCTCTGAGGGCTTTGCAGGTGGCTCACTGGTGAAGAATCTGCCTGCCAATGCATGAGACACAAGAGATGAGGGTTTGATCCCTGGCCTGGGAAGATCCTTTGGAGGAGGAAATGGTAGCCCTAATCCAGTGTTCTTGCCTGGAGAATCCCATGGACAGATGAGCCTGGCAGCTATAGTCCTCAGGGTCACAAAGAGTCAGACACAGCTGAGTGATAGCACACACACACGTAGTTGCTCTGAATATCTTAGAATTTCACCAAAGGTCTCATGCTGATGTCTGCATACATAATTTGCAGTGGATCTTTTCCTTCCTTCTTTTTTTTTTTTTTTTTTTATAAAACAGTATATTTCTTGTCCTTACAAGTTGCTTTAAATGCTCGGTTCCTATAACCAAAAATCAATGTCCGTTATTACCTATTAGATAAAATCTCGGTGGGTTTTGTCCAATTTCTCTTTCCTGACCTAACTTTCCAACTCTCTGGCGCCTTGGCCATCATAATGAGAGGGCTTCTCTTGTGGCTCAGATGGTAAAGAATCTGCCTGTAATGCAGAAGACCTGGGTTTGATCCCTGGAAGGGGGGAAGATCCCCTGGAGAAGAATGGCAATCCACTCCAGTATTCTTTCCTGGAGAATTCCACAGACAGAGGAGCCTGGCTGCAAAGAGTCCAGTGCAACTGACACTTTCACCTTCACTCATTTCTGTACCACATTTGTAACCTAGGTTTACATAATCACTTTAACATTTTCTATGGGGACTTTCCTGGTGATTCAGTAGTTAAAACTTCACCTTCCAATGTAGGGAACGTGGGTTCAATCCCTGTTTGGGGAGCTAAGACACCACATGTCTTGAGGCCTAAATAAATAAATAAAACAGAAGCAATATTGTAACAAATTCAGTAAAAACTTTCAAAAGCAGTGCACATCAGAAACATCTACTTCTACTTTATTGACTTATTCCAAATCCTTTGTCTGTGTGGTTCTCAACGAATTGTGGAAAATTCTGAAAGAGATGGGAATACCAAACCACCTGACCTGAATCCTGAGAAATCAGTATGCAGGTCAAGAAGTAACAGTTAGAACTGGCATAGGACAATGGACTGGTTCCAAATTGGGAAAGGAGTACATCAAGGATGTATATTGTCACCCTGTTTATTTAACTTATATGCAGAATATATCATGGGAAATGCCAGGCTGGATGAAGCACAAGCTGGAATCACGATTGCTGGGAGAAATATCAATAACCTCAGATATGCAGATGACACCACCCTTATGGCAGAAAGTGAAGAGGAACTAAAGAGCCTTTTGAAAGTGAAAGAGGAGAGTAAAAAAGATGACTTAAAACTCAACATTCAGAAAACTAAGGTCATGGTATCCAGTCCCATCACTTCATAGCAAATAGGTGGGGAAACAATGGAAAGAGTGCCATACTAGAGTTTATGTTTTTGGGCTCCAAAATCACTGCAGGTAGTGATTGCAGCCATGAAATAAAAAGACACTTGCTCCTTGGAAGAAAAGCTATGACCAACCTACACAGCATATTAAAAAGCAGAGATATTACTTTGCTGACAAAGTTCCATAGTCAAAACTATAGTTTTTCCAGTGGTCATGTATGGATGTGAGAGTTGGACTATAAAGAAAGCTGAGCGCCAGATACTTGATTCTTTTGAACTGTGGTGTTGGAAAAGACTCTTGAGAGTCCCTTGGACTGCAAGGAGATCCAACCAGACCATCCTAAAGGAAATCAGTCCTGAATATTCATTGGAAGGACTGATGCTGAAGCTGAAGCTCCAAAACTTGGCCACCTGATGCAAAGAACTGACTCATTGGAAAAGACCCTGATTCTGGGAAAAATTGAAGGCAGGAGGAGAAGGGGATGACAGGATGATATGGTTGGATGGCATCACTGACTTGATGGACATGTGTTTGAGTATACTCTGGGAGTCGGTGATGTAAAGGAAAGCCTGGCATGCTGCAGTCCATGGGGTTGCAAAAAGACATGACTGAGCAACTGAACTGAACTGCACATCAGAAAGATCTTTACAAATAAAATAAAAGGAAAACATTTTGTATTATGCTTTATAATTACAAATATGTTTGAATGTGAGATCCATATGGCATGTCCCATGTCAAAAACAGCCTGAAACATAATAGAGAATCACAAAATTTTGCCTCACTGAACAAATTCAGTAAAGTAATATATTAAATTTTCTAATAGAAAGATCCATTTACATGTTCTATTATACATCTAAGCAGTTAAACAGTTCTAAACAACAATTACATGTATTTTCTACTCACTATGTCAGTTCGTCTGCTAACCAATTATCACCCTTTCAAGCTGCACACACCTGGAATTAATTTAGTCTTGGATTACTGTGACAATTGCAAACTCTTTTCTGTGGCATATTACAAGCAATTGAGAAAATTACAGTCTGTACTCAATACTTGGTGTTCTACAGAGAGTTTCTGAAAAAGCTGACAATTTGGAAACCAAAATTCTCTAGTGAGAGTTCAACCATGAGAACAACAAATATTGTGAGAATGTTATCTGCTCACTGGTCTTAAAAGTAACATGTAAGTGGTGAGAGAACAACCAATCAGTATTCTTGTTGAATCTAAGGCAATATTTCTGAAAGTGTGGTCACTGGGACAGTAAAATATGATTCAAGGGGGTTTTCTGTTAAAAACGCAGGTTCTTATATCTTATTCAAGGCCTACTCGTAATCTGTGAGGAAGGAATCTGAATTTCTTTTCACAAATTCTTTTAAAAGTTTTTTTGGTAACAGTTACTTGAAATAATTGTGATAAATCCTAAATGACTCCTGCTTTTGGAAAAGTAGGGGCTATTAAAGCCCAACCACTGTTACACAGACATGGCTGACTTTTCCTGAATATAGATAAACTTAGTGATGGACTCTCCTACTGCCCCACTTAAGGTATTATTTGAATTCTCTAACTCTGAGATTGTTATATAGGAGGCACTTAATAAGTAAGAGCTGTAATTACCATTTTGATTTATTATGACAGTGAATTCTAAGAGAAACTCATCTAAATTCTAAATTTCAAAAATTTCACTCTTGTCATTTTTAATAAAATATATTTTTATTCTGTAAATAGTTATCCAAATATCAGTATGTGTAGTATAGTGTAAAGAGTACAATCGGGAAGACATAGACGATTTTACCATAGCTTTTTGATAGTTGTCAGACCAAATCAATACGGCTCATTTCAAAGAAGCAAGGGGTTTCACCTTGATTGCTCTCCTTCACTTACAAGACCAGTGACCCAGGTACCTGACATTATTTCTCTAAATGTTGTTTTTGTCATAAAAATACACATATGACAAGATATAAATTATGAAAGTAAAAGAGTTTCTAATCTTTCTATTCTACTGTCCTCTAAAAATGATTGTGGCTTGGGTTACTTCAGTTATTTCTCCTCTCTCAATTCTTAAGTTTATCCCTGAGTAGGAAACAATTTGGACTTCCCTAAAGGCTCAGTTGTTAAAGTATCTGCCTGCAAAGCAGGAGACACAGGCGACAAAGTTTCAATCCCTGGGTGGGGAAGATCCCCTGGAGCAGGGCATGGCAACCCACTCCAGTATTCTTGCCTGGAGAATCCTATGGACAGAGGAGCCTGGCAGGCTACAGTCCGCGGGATCACAAAGTGTCGGACTGACTGAAGCAACTTAGCATGCACACAGGAAAACATTTATTTGGCATTTGTGTTGCCTAGCTAGGTGAAAAAATTTGAGACAGTATGGTGAAAGAGAACAAGAACTGGAAAATGCTTTTCAGAGACTGGGAAGAGTGCAGGTTGAAATGAGATACATTGGGCTAAGCGCATGGATGCTATGAGAAAGAAACTAATTCTCAACCCAGGGATAGGACTCAGGGATTGAACCCTGGTCTCCTGCATTGTAGGCAAATTCTTTACAGACTGAGCCATCAGGGAAGCTAATAAACCCTTAAAGAAATATTACTTGTGGATTATGGATTTCACTTATTGTCTCCACAAACTGGTAGTATTCAAAAATTTTTTGTATATTTTCTTTTAATTGCTGTGATTTAAACAAGTGGGTACAACTTCATATGTTTTACATGTCCTTGGTTAAAAATCTCAGGAGACATTTTTAAAGGAAGTGATGTGTTAAAAAGTCTTTAGCATTTTGCTCTGCACAGACAAAGCACAAATTGAAAAAAAAAAAAAAAGAATCACAATGCTATCTATTAAATTTTATCTTTCTTTGATTTTTTTCATCTCCCATAATTTTGTTTAAAGTATTTTTTCTGCTACATTGTTCCCACAAAGTCTCACAATGATAAAGGAATAGGGGTTTTGTTGTTTTATTTTAGAATTCATTGGTTTCACTTCAATAAGCATAACTGGCAACTTAAAACTATGTGTGATTATCTTCTTCTTTCAGCCGGTGTCTGTGAATATTTTCTTGGGAATTGTTCACCTATGACAGCTCACCCTGCCTCCTTCTAATCTCCCTTCTTTTCATGAAGCCACAGATCAGCTGTGTGGAGGCACAGACCTAAAATTTAATTTTGACTTTTTTGTACACACACTGAGGCATTGTTTCTGGCTTGTCTGTTTCATCCCTTTGTTTTCCAATGAGACAAGAAAATAACAAAGTTTACTCATCTTGTTTTGATTTGTAAGATTTGTTTTCCCCTGCTGTTGCTGCTAAGTCGCTTCAGTCGTGTCCGACTCTGTGCGACCCCACAGACGGCAGCCCACTGGGCTCCGCCATCCCTGGGATTCTCCAGGCAAGAACACTGGAGTGGGTTGCCATTTCCTTCTTCAATGCATGAAAGTGAAAAGTCAAAGTGAAGTCGCTCAGTCGTGTCTGACTCAGCAACCCCATGGACTGCAGCCCACCAGGCTCCTCCGTCCATGGGAGTTTCCAGGCAAGAGTACTGTAGTGGGGTGCCATTGTCTTCTCCTGTTTTCCCCTAAGAATCAATAAATTATATTTGAATCATGTTTTGACAAATGGTATATACATTTGTTGTTTTCCACATAACTTTCCCTGTTAAGCCTTATGAACTTTATTCCTCAATTAAAATAAACATTTACTATACCTACTAAATTTGTCTTAAAGTTGATTAGAGTATGGGAATTGCTTTTAATTTATTTTTGCATGAAAGTAAGTAAAAAATAGGAACAGATTAACAGCTTATGTTCCAGCCAAGAGGCTATTAAAGGCAGAATTCAAAACCTCTTAGGGATATGCCATTGCATATATGACATCTAACATTATGTAGCATGGATATTTTGCACTTGTATTTTAAAATAGACACTTGAAGAATTTGTTTAATCTCTAATATCTTTACTTACTTAAGTTATGTTTTTCAGGTTTTCACTTAAGAACTCTGAGAATTTCTTAAAGAAAAAATCATCCCAGATAAATGAAGGAGAATATCTGAAGTAGCCCTCTGATTTGTCTAGAAATATTTGAAGTGGCACCTTACAAATCTTACTGCTCCAAAGCTCTTCATTTCCGCTGAAACATAAGCTCCCTTGTACGCTCTTACCCGATAATTGAGTAACTGCAAGGTCCTTCTTCAGGGACTGAATTAACATATGTCTTAAGTTATAGCCCATTCAACATCATGTCTTTATCTCCTTGAAAGTGACATCATGGAATGAATAATATGTGTGACACCAGTTGCCTTCCCAGGGCTTTTTGGCAACAGTCTCGTCTCATTTGGGAGCTTGCTCTACTCTCTGTTAGCATGCTTCCTGTGCCAGGGGGCATGTTAAACACTGTCAAATGCTATCCTGTATATGTGGGCACACCAGCATATGCTGGCCCCTCTGGTCAAAGAGGGCTTTTAGTCTCCCTTTGCACTTTAAACTATACTATATAACATAGGTTACCTCCCCTGTATCAGAGTGCCTACCATTCTGGCTTCACTCATAGGAAGACCTATTTTTGGACTTTAGCTTCCTGATTTTATGAACTACTTGTGATTTTTTTTTTAATTGGAGTTCAATTTTGTGTCACTATCTCCTGTACAACAAAAGTGAATCAGCCATATGTGTACATTATATCCCCTCTCTTTTGGATCCCTTTCCCATTTAGGTCACCACAGAGCACCAAGTAGGGAGTCCTTTCTGCCATACAGTAGGTCCTCACCAGTTATCTATATTTTATACATACCAGTGTATATATGCCAATGGCAATCTCCCAATTTATCCCACTACCCTCCTTCACCCACGGTGTCCATGTTTGTTCTCTACATCTTTTATTTGTGAAAATTGACTGAACTCTGCTAAGACTCCACTTTCTCACCCTTAATATACAGAAAACAATAGTCCTCCCCCTTTGGGTGTGCTGAGAGAATGAATGAAATAATTCCTAAATACTGTCCACATAGGAATGATGAAGAAACAATTCTTACAAGCACAATCTCCATTCTGTCATCTCCTCTCCCAACTTCTTAATCTACTCAAATTCTATAAAAAATTGCAAATAATTCCTAGAGTTTGAGGAGCTATATTTAGAGTTTTTAGCTATATTACCTCCCATCATAATGTTGATAGATATCTGATGCAGTTTTGGTTTGTCTATAATTGATGCTGGAAAATTTTCAATTGGATATTTTCTAGTAAGTCTCTATTTTCTATGAAGAAGACTAGAAATAACCTGTGGACAAAACTTTTTCTTAGTTCTGGGAAGAATTAATATTTGGGATTGCCAGGTGGCTCAAATGGCAAAGAATTCGCCTGCAATGCAGGAGACCTGGTCGATCGCTGGGTCAGCAAGACCCCACTCCAGTATTCTTGCCTGGAGAATTCCATGCAGAGAGGAGTATGGCAGACTACACTTCATGGGGTCACAGAGTCAGACACAGCTAAGTGACTAATACTTTCACTTTCATATTTACTTATGCAAATATGTGATACAGCATCTCCCCATCAGTAAGAGGGCATTTTTCTACTAAGACATTTTGGTCTGGGAAAGGTTTGCGCAAGTCTTAGCTAGTAATGTCTCTCAAATAAGATTTAAATTTTCTTCCATGTATTTATTTTATCTGAAAGTTTATTTAAAAGTAGAATAAATTTCTATTAGTTATATAAAGGCTATTAATGTGATTAAGCATGTTCAACACATGTAGAGACCCTAACTGAGGCACATATTCAGAAGAATAACAGGGGAAAAGTCATTTAAGAAGCAACAAAATTCTCTGTCAGAAACCAAAGCTTGGCCATGGGAGAATGGTGTTACTTTGGGTCTAGGATGGCACTGATTCTTGATGCTCTGCCAATCAACTGCTAAGGACATGCCTGGGGCAAAACCTCTGCATTCCTGTGTGTGATTTACTGGAGCATGGCCCTTGTGGCCTAGATAGTTTTCTAAGTGATGTACACACTATTGTTGTGCGTCGCTCAGTAATTTCTGACTCTTTTCGACCCCATGGACTGCAGCACACTTGGCTTCCCTGTCCTTCACCATCTTATGGAGCTTGCCCAAACTCATGTCCACGGAATCGGTGATGCCATCCAACCACTTTGTCCTCTGTCATCCCCTTCTTATCCTGCCTTCAATCTTTCCCAGAATCAGTCTTTCCCAGTGAGTTCGCACTTTGAGTCAGGCAGCTTCAGCATCAGTCCTTCCAATGAATATCCAGGGTTGATTTTCTTTAGGATTGACTAAGGAGGCTCATTCTAGGAATCAGCAAACTAAAATGGACTGGAATGGGTGAAGTTAACTCAGATGACCATTATATCTACTACTGTGGGCAGGAATCCCTCAGAAGAAATAGAGTAGCCATCATGGTCAACAAAAGAGTCTGAAATGCAATCTCAAAAATGACAGAATGATCTCTGTTCGTCTCCAAGGCAAACCATTCAATATCACAGTTATCCAAGTCTATGCCCCAACCAGTAATGCTGAAGAAGCTGAAGTTGAACGGTTTTATGAAGACCTACAAGA
>SJYT01039809.1:396483-452184 GCA_006410635.1 Cephalophus harveyi
CTAGAGATCTCTTCAAGAAAATTAGAGATACCCAGGGAACTTTTCATGCAAGGATGGGCTCGATAAAGGACAGAAATGGTATGGACCTAACAGAAGCAGAAGATATTAAGAAGAGGTGGCAAGAATACACAGAAGAACTGTACAAAAAAGATCTTCATGACTAAGATAAACATGATGATTTGATCACTCACCTAGAGCCAGACATCCTGGAATATAAAGTCAAGTGGGCCTTAGAAAGCATCACTACAAACAAAGCTAGTGGAGGTGATGGCATTCCAGTTGAGTTATTTCAAGTCCTGAAAGATGATGCTGTGAAAGTGCTGCACTCAATATGCCAGCAAATTTGGAAAACTCAGCAGTGGCCACAGGACTGGAAAAGGTCCCTTTTCATTCCAATCCCAAAGAAAGGCAATGCCAGAGAATGCTCAAACTACTGCACAATTACACTCATCTCACATGCTAGTAAAGTAATGCTCAAAATTCTCCAAGCCAGGCTTCAGCAATACGTGAACCGTGAACTCCCTGATGTTCAAGCTGGTTTTAGAAAAGGCAGAGGAACCAGAGATCAAATTGCCAACTGGATCAAATTGCCGCTGGATCATGGAAAAAGCAAGAGAGTTCCAGAAAAACATCTATTTCTGCTTGATTGACTATGCCAAAGCCTTTGACTGTGTGGATCACAATAAACTGTGGAAAATTCTGAAAGAGATGGGAATACCAGACCACCTGACCTGCCCCTTGAGAAATCTGTATGCAGGTCAGGAAGCAACAGTTAGAACTGGACATAGAACAACAAACTGGTTCCAAATAGGAAAAGGAGTACGTCAAGGCTGTATATTGTCACCTTGCTTATTTAACTTATATGCAGAGTACATCATGAGAAATCCTGGACTGGAAGAAACACAAGCTGGAATCAAGATTGCCGGGAGAAATATCAATAACCTCAGATACGCAGATGACACCACCCTTATGGCAGAAAGTGAAGAGGAACTAAAGAGCTTCTTGATGAAAGTGAAAGAGGAGAGTGAAAAAATTGTCTTAAAGCTCAACATTCAGAAAACGAAGATCATGGCGTCTGGTCCCATCACTTCATGGCAAATAGATGGGGAAACAGTGGAAACAGTGTCAGACTTTATTTTTTGGGGCTCCAAAATCATTGCAGATGAAATTAAAAGACCCTTACTCCTTGGAATGATGCTAAAGCTGAAACTCCAGTACTTTGGCCACCTCATGAGAAGAGTTGACTCACTGGAAAAGGCTCTGATGCTGGGAGGGATTGGGGACAGGAAGAGAAGGGGACGACTGAGGATGAGATGGCTGGATGGCATCATGGACTCGATGAACGTGAGTCTGAGTTAACTCCAGGAGATGGTGATGAACAGGGAGGCCTGGCGTGCTGCGATTCATGGGGTCGCAAAGAGTTGGACACGACTGAGCGACTGAATTGAACTGAACTCCTTGGAAGAAAAACTATGACCAACCTAGATAGCATATTCAAAAGCAGAGACATTACTTTGCTGACTAAGGTCCGTCTAGTCAAGGCTATGGTTTTTTCAGTAGTCATGTATGGATGTTAGAGTTGGACGGTGAAGAAGGCTGAGTGCCCAAGAATTGATGCTTTTGAACTGTGGTGTTGGAGGAGACTCCTGAGAGTCCCTTGGACTGCAAGGAGGTCAAACCAGTCCATTCTGAAGGAGATCAACCCTGGGATTTCTTTGGAAGGAATGATGCTAAAGCTGAAACTCCAGTACTTAGGCCACCTCATGCGAAGGGTTAACTCATTGGAAAAGACTTTGATGCTGGTAGGGATTGCGGGCAGAAGGAGAAGGGGACGACAGAGGATGAAATGGCTCGATGGCATCACTGACTTGATGGACGTGAGTCTGAGTGAACTCCAGGAGTTGGTGATGGACAGGGAGGTCTGCATGCTGCGATCATGGGGTCGCAAAAAGTCGGACACGAGTGAGCGACCTAACTGAACTGAACTGAAGGAGGCTGTATAATTTGTTATCCAACAGGAACACTTTTGAAAGTAAAAATAGGTGTTATTAATAAATTTATCCTGAGAACAAGACAGCGAGGAGTAGGTAGACATCAGGAAAACACCTTCATATACAAGTGCGTGCAGCACTCCAGTGGAGAGGTGTACCTGAGTGGGAAAGAATATATAGAACCACACAAAAGTAGTAGGACTAAGGAACTAGGGGGGAAAACAGGAGTGTTAGCAGGACTGGACCTGCCCTCAGTGGGTGGGGGAATTGAAGCAGGGGTCTGATCCTGACAAAGGAGCAATTGTCTGAGTCAGAGGAGAAACATTTCAGGCTGAGAGTGAAACAGCTGATATGTGGCAGCCTAAGTGGTGTGAGAATCATACAGCCCTTGCCACAGCCATGCATACCCCAGACAGGGGCACAGGTCCCTTGGAAGGCACAGCAGCTGGGAGCTGGAGTTTAGGGATTCTGGAGCAATCCTAGGGCGAGGGCTGCTGTTGACTGCAGAGAGACAGATTGAGAGCATATGAGGGAGGAGACTGTGGTTGGAAATGCCTGTGGAGGAAATCTGGGGAGCCATGGAGGCAAGACAACACTGCTGAGTCATGCCTAGGGGGTGGAGCCATCACCATGGCCTCTGTCACCCTAATCACCAGCATCCGCAGCTGAACAACAGAGAGGCTGGCCCATCAAACACCTGACACACTGAACTACAGAGTAGGACCCCAGCCTGGGGGACCCCTCTATGTGCCTGATGCTTTGAACAACAGAGAAGGACTCTAGGCCAGGGAGTCCTCTAAGTGCCTGGATGTGTGGAGGAAGAGAAGGAAATGGCAACCCACTTCAGTATTCTTGCCTGGAGAATCCCAGGGACAGAGGAACCCGGTGGGCTGCTGTCCATGGGGTCACACAGACTCAGATACAACTGAAGAGATTTAGCATGTGTGCATGCATTGGAGATGGAAATGGCAACCCACTTCAGTGTTCTTGCCTGGAGAATCCCAGGGACAGAGGAGCCTGGTGGGCTGCCGTCTATGGGGTCGCACAGAGTCAGACACGACTGAACTGACTTAGCAGCAGCAGCATGGAGGAAGACTGGCCAAAGAGACCTTCTGATCACCAACTACAAGAGGTTCAAGAAAAGACTCTGACAGGGCGATAACTTCTGCAGTGGAGGCAGTCCATGTCCCTGCACACTTGGTGCCACCAGGGTCCCTGCAAGCCAAGCAGCTGTGTCACCTTCATGCTCAACTCTCACGGGGGCAGAGCTGCCACAGGCAGAAAAAGTCTTGCATCTATGCACACAGGGTCACTTCAGTCATGTCTGACTCTTTACAGCCCTGTAGACTGTGGCCTGTTAGGCTTCTCTGTCAGGGACAGGGTTCTCTAGGCAAGAATACTGGCGTGTATTGGCCAATACTGGTTGCCACAGCCCTCTAGAGCACTATATTTACTGCTGCCCTAGCTGCCAACTCCCCTGAGTACCTGGTGCTGGCAGAACCCCTGTGATCCAAGCAGCTGCTCCACCTCCACACCTGGCCCTCACAGGGGCAAACCCAAGTCCTCCAGGGCAGTCTCAGGAGCAATCCCAAGTGGACAACCCACATGTAGAGGTGGAAATAAAACTGCAATAGAAACCCAGGGGCAGTGAGGCTAAAGAAGAAGAGCCAAAACTTTCCCACCAGCTATACAAGCTGCAGATTAAATCCACGTGATCAACTAGGCAGACTCTGTCTATGGAATATATAAAAGGTCACTGAGAGCTCCCACAAAAGAAAATTCACTAGTTCTGATAGCTGCGGACATGGGAGGCAAGAACACACAGGAGTAGGACCAGATTAGAACCTGAGCTGCCCCCACAGGAGAGCCAGAGATGAGCACAGTGTTGCAGGGCATCCTAGGGAGGTGAGGTGGACTGTGACTCCCAGCGAGGGAAAGGACTCTGATAGCAGTGATTCAAGAAAAGCATTTATTATTTTTGTGTTTTGACTTGCTTGGTAGAACCTTTTGGAATTTTTTTTTCTTTTTTTCTCCCCGCCTGCCGTAGTTGTCAATTTTATTGGCACTATGAAATCTAATTAAGCTTTGAGCTTTTTTTTTTCTCACTCACATTTTTTTTTTTAATTGTTGTTTGTCATAAATCTCTGCCTCTATGTTGGGCTTTTGCAGTTCTGTGGAGTTTTCCTTTCTTTTTTTTTTTTTTCCCCATTTTCTCTATTATTAATTTTAATTTTTAGTTTTTTAAATCTATTATTATTATTATTCTACTTTTATTTCTTTGCTTTTCCTATGGTTCTTTTCTCCTTGCAATTAATCTTTAATGTATTTAAATATTCTTTATATACCCCTATTTAGCTTTGCATATCTATGCTTTCTTTCTTTCCTTTCCTCTCAACATATTTGTTAGTTTTATTTTCATTGCTTTAGTTCCCAGTTGGCTCCTTGCTGTAATTTTGTTGCTTTAGTTAGTTTTGTTCTGGTAGATATAATTTTTGGTCTCCTTCATTCACTGGGTCAATCTCTTTGTACTTAATTTTTGTTGGACTCTTTTGATTTTGCTTATAGTTATATATGTATCTGTGTATATTCAGTCACACTATTTATTGTTGTTATAAACCTCTGCTTCTATATTGGGCTTTTGCCATTCTGTGGCACTTCTCTGCACCTCCCCACCTTTTTTCTTCTTCCATTTTTTTTTCTTTTCTCTTTTTTATAATTTTATTTTTTAATTTTTTTTAAACTTGCTATATTTTCCTACATTTATTCCTTTGTTTGCCTTTCCTATTGCTCTTTTCCCCTTGCAGTTAATCTTTAATGTATATAAGTCTTCATCTACTTCTGTTTAACTTTGCATATCTATTCTTTCTTTCTTTTCTTTCTTTTGTTTGCTCTCAATATATTTGTTAGTTTTGTTTTCATTGCTTTATTCCCCACTTGGCACCTTGCTTTTTTTTTTCCCAATTTGTGGTTTAGTTAGTTTTGTTCTTAACTAGTAAATATCATTTTGATTTCCTTTCTTCACCAGGCCAATATACAGTACTTTATTTTTTGTTGCACTGTTTTGACTTTGCTTATGGGTGTATATGTATATGTGTATATTCAATTATTTTAATTATTATTTGCCTGATTTTGTACCTGCCATTTTTCTGGGGTTCATCTTTGGTTTCCTGGTTTTGGATATTTGTTTTAATCCCACTTAATGCCATAACAAAATACTTGTGGAATCATCATTCCTAAACAGAGATCAAGCCCTGAGCCTTTGGAGTGGGAGCACTGACTCCAAGATCCTAGACTAGCAGAGAACTAACCCTAGGGTGTATGAAATAGTGAGAACTCCCACAAAGGAAAACATTTGAATACAAGACCCAGCATCACCCAACCACCAATAGTTCCCTGTGCAGGACACCTCATCTCAACGACAAACAAAACAAAAATACAAACACAATCATCAGCAGACAGGATTAATACCTCATTCAGCCTTTCCCACCAGAGGAAAAGCAAGAAAACAAACATAAACTCAACATAACTCTCACCCTATATGAAGCTTACACAAACCACTGGACCAACCATAGTAGGGCAGAAACCAGAAAGAAGAAATAATTCAACCTTGAAGCCTGGGAAAAGGAGACCTCAAACACAATAAGTTAAAAAAATATATATATAATGAAAAGGCAGAGAAATACTACACAAATGAAGGAACAAACTAGAAACACAGAAGTCCAAATAAATGAAGAAGAAATAGGCCAATTACCTGAAAAAGAATTCAGAATAATGATAGTAAAGATGATCATAAACCTTTTAAACAAAATGGAGGAAAGGCAAGAATCAGTTACCAAAGACCTAGAAGAATAAAAGAACAAACATATAGAGACAAACAACACAGTTACTGAAATTAAAAATACTCTAGAGGGAATCAATAGCAGAATATCTGAAGCAGAAGAGTCAGTGAGCTGGAAGATAAAATGTTGGAAATAACTTCTGAAGACAAGAATAAAGTAAAAAGAATGAAAAGAACTAAGGACAGTCTCAGAGAATATCAAATGCACCAACATTCAAATTATAGGGGTCCCAGAAGAAGATGAGGAAAAGAAGGGGTATGAGAAAATTTATGAAGAAATTATAGTTGAAAATTTCCCCAACATCAAAAAGGAAATAGTCAATCAAGTCCAAGAGGTGCAAAGAGTTCCATACTGGATAAACCCAAGGAGAAACATGCCAAGGCACATACTAATCAAACTCATAAAGACTAAACACAAAGAAAGAATATTAAAAACAGCTAGGGAGAAGCAACAAGCAAAATACAAAGGAACTCCCATATGCTTAACAGCAGATCTTTAGGAAGAAACTCTGCAGGCCAGAAGGGAATGGTAGGATATATTTAAAGTACTGAAAAGGAAAATCTACAGCCAAGATTACTGTAGGATCTCATTCAAAATTTATGGAGAAATAAAAAGCTTTTCAGACAAGCAAAGGTTAAGAGAATTCAGTACCACCAAACCAGCTTTACAACAAATATTAAAGAGACTTACATAGTCAAGAAATACAAGAGAAGGAAAAAGATCTACAAAATCAACCTGAAACAATTAAAAAAATAACAAAAGGAACATATATATCGATAATTACTTTAAATGTAAACAGATTAAATGCTTCAACCAAAAGACACAGACTGGCTGAATGGATACAAAAACAAGACCCATATATATCCTGTCTACAAGAAACCCACTTCAGACCCAAAGACACATATAGACTGAAAGCGTGAGGATGGAAATATATATTCCATGCAAATTGGAAGCAAAAGAAAGCTGGAGTAGCAGTCCTCATATCAGACAAAATAGATCTTAAAATAAAAAATATTACAAGAGATAAGGAAGGACAATACAAAATGATCAAGGGATCAATCCAAGAGGATGACATAACAGTTGTAAATATCTATGCACCCAACATAGGAGCACCTCAATACATAAGACAAACACTAACAGGCATAAAAGGTGAAATCAACAGTAACACAATAATAGTAGGAGACTAACACACCACACACACCAGTGGACAGATCATCAAAACTGAAAGTTAATAAGGAAGCGCAAGTCTCAAATGATACATTAGATGAGATTGATCTAATTGATATCTTCAGGACATTCCCTCCAAATGCAGGAAAATACAAATTCTTCTCAAGTGCACATGGAACATTCTCCGTGATATATCACATCTTGGGTCACAAACCAAACCTCAGTAAATTTAAGAAAATTGAAATCATTTCAAGCATCTTCTCTGAATACAATGCTATAAGACTAGATATCAGTTAGAAGGAAAAAAAAAAAAACTGTAAGAAAAACAAACACATGGAGATTAAACAATGCATTTCTAAATAACCAACAGGTTACTGAAAAAATCAAAAGGGAAATCAAAAATAATTCTAAAAACTAATGATAATGAAAACATGACAACTCAAAACCTATGAGATGCAGCAAAAGCAGTTCTAATAGGGAAGTTGATAGCAATACAATCCGACCTCAAGAAACAAGAAAAACATCAAATAGACAACCTAACTTTACACCAAAAACAACTGGGAAAAGAAGAACAAAAACCCCCCAAAATTAGTAGAAGGAAAGAAATCAGAAAGATCTGAGCAGAAATAAATGAAAAAGAAATGAAAAAAATCAATAGTAAAGATTAATAAAACTAAAAGCTGGTTCTTTGAGAAGATAAACAAAATTGACCAACCTTTAGCCAGACTCGTCAAGACAAAAACAGAAAAGAATCAAACCAACAAAATTAGAATAGAAAAAGGAGAGGTTACACCAGACAATGCAGAAATACAAAGGTTTATAACAGATTATTATGAACAACTATATGGCAATAAAATATATAACCTGGAAAAAATGGACAGATATTTAGAAAAGTTCAATCTTCCAAAACTGAGCCAGGAAGAAATAGAAATTATGAACAACCCAGTTGCCAGCACAGAAATTTAAGCTGTGATCAACAGTATCCCCAAAAACAGAAGCCCAGGACCAGATAGCTTCACAGCAGAATTCAATCAAACATTTAGAGAAGAGCTAATGCCTATCCTTCTAAAACTCTTTCAAAAAATTGCAGAGGAAGGAACACTTCCAAATTCATCTACAAGGCCACCATCACCCTGACACCAAAATCAGACAAAGACAACACAAGAAAAGAAAACTACAAGCCAATATCACTGATGAACATATGTACAAAAATCCTCCACAAAATTTTAGCAAACAGAATTCAGCAACACATCAAAAATCTCATACGCCATGATCAAGTTGGGTTTATTCCAGGGATATAAGGATTCCTCAGTATACACAAATCAATGTGATACACCATATTAACTAATTGAAAGATAAAAACCATATGATAATCTCAATAGATGCAGAAAAAGCCTTTGAAAAAATTCACCCATTAATGATTAAAACTCTTCAACAAATGGACATAGAGGGAACCTACCTCAACATAGTAAAGGCCATATATGATAAGCCTACAGCATACATTTGGAGAAGGCAATGGCACCCCACTCCAGTACTCTTGCCTGGAAAATCCCATGGATGGAGGAGCCTGGTGGGCTGCAGTCCATGGGGTCGCTAAGAGTCGGACACGACTGAGCGACTTCACTTTCGCTTTTTACTTTCATGAATTGGAGAGGGAAATGGCAAGCCGCTCCAATATTCTTGCCTGGAGAATCCCAGGGACAGAGGAGCCTAGTGGGCTGCCGTCTATGGGGTCGCACAGAGTCGGACACGACTGAAGCGACTTAGCAGCAGCAGCAGCACAGCATACATTATTCTCAATGGTGAAAAACTGAAAGCATTACCCCTAAGATCAGGAACAAGACAAAGGTGTTTACTTTCACCACTATTATTCAACATAGTTCTGGAAGTATTAGCTACAGCAATCAGAGAAGAAAAAGAAATAAAAGGAATCCAGATCAGAAAAGAAGAAGTAAAGCTCTCACTGTTTGCAGATGACACTGATACGGTACACAGAACAGCCTAAAGGCAGTATTAGAAAATTGTTAGAGCTAATCAGTGAATATAGCAAAGTTTCAGAATACAGAATCAGTACACAGAAATCACTTGCATTTTTATACACCAACAATGAAAAATCAGAAAAAGGAGTTAAGGAATCAATCCCATTCACCATTGCAACAAAAAGAATTAAATATCTAGGAATAAACTTAACAAAGGAGACAAAATAACTGTACACAGAAAATTATAAGACACTAATGAAATAAATCAAAGACAACATAAACAGATAGAAAGATAGTCCATGTTCCTGGGTAGGAAGAATCAATGTGAAAATGACTACACTACCAAATGAAATCTACAGATTCAACGTGGTCCCTATGAAATTACCAATGGCATTTTTCACAGAACTAGAACAAGGAAGTTCACAATTGATATGGAAACACAAAAGACCCAGAATAGCCAAAGCAGTCTTGAGAATGAAGAATGGAGCTGGAGGATTCAACCTTCCTGACTTCAGATTATACTGTAAAGCTATAATCATCAAGATAGTATGGTACTGGCACAAAAGCAGATATATATAGACCAATGGAACCAAATAGAAAGCCCAGAAATAAACCCATACACCTATGGGTGCCTTGTTTTTGACAAAGCAGGCAATAATATACAATGGGGCAAAGACTGCCTCTTCAATAAATGGTGCTGGGAAAACTGGACAGCTACATGTAAAAGAATGAAATTAGAACACTTCCTAACACCAAATACATAAAGATAAACTTGAATGAATTAAAGACCTAAATGTAAGACCAGAAACTATAAAACTCAGAAGAAAACAAAGACAGAACACTCAGTGACATAAATCAAAGCAAAATCCTCCATGACCCACCTCCTAGAGTAATGGAAATAAAAACAAAAGTAAACAAGTGGGACCTGATTAAACTTAAAAACTTTTGCACAGCAAAGGAAACTATAAGCAAGGTGAAAAGACAACCCTCAGAATGGGAGAAAATAATAGCAAATGAAACAACTGACAAGGGATTGATTCCCAGATATAGAAGCAGCTTATACAACTCAATATCAGAAAAACATACAATCCAATCAAAAAGACCTAAACAGACATTTCTTCAAAGATGACATACAGATGGCTAAAAATTACATGGAAAGATGCTCAACATCGCTCATTATTAGAGAAAAAATGCAAATCAAAACTACAATGAGATATCACCTCACACCAGTCAGAAGGGCCACCATCAAAAAGTCTACAAACAATAAATGCTGGAGAGGGTGTGGAGAAAAAGGAATGCTCTTGCACTATTCCTGGGAATGTAAATTGGTACAGCCACTATGGAAGACAGTATGCTGCTGCTGCTGCTACTGCGAAATCGCTTCAGTCGTGTCCGACTCTGTGCGACCCCATAGATGAGAGCCCGCCAGGCTCCCCCGTCCCTGAGATTCTCCAGGCAAGAACACTGGAGTGGGTTGCCATTTCCTTCTCCAGGAAGATATGATGGTATTATTCCTAGTTTTTCTACAGTATGGAGATTCCTTAAAAAACTAGGAATAATACCATCATATAACCCAGCAATCTCACTCCTAGGCATATACCCTAAGGAAACAAAAATTGAAAAAGACACATGTATCCCATTGTTTATTGCAGCACTATTTATAATAGCTAGGACATGAAAACAACCTAGATGTCCATAGACAGATGAATGGATAAAGAAGCAATGGTACATATACACAATGGAATATCACTCAGCCATAAAAAGAATGACTTTGAGTCAGTTCTAATGAGGTGGAAGAACCTAGAACCTATTATATGGAGTGAAGTAAGTCAGAAAAATAAAGATAAATATCATATTCTAACACACATATAGGGAATCTAGAAAAATGGTGCTGAAGAATTTATTTACAGGGCAGCAATGGAAACAGACATAGAAAATAGGCTTGTGGACATGGGGAGAGGGTAGGAGAGGGTGGGATGTATGGAAAGAGTAATTTGGAAACTTACATTACCATATATAAAATAGATAACCAACAGGAATTTGCTGTATGGCTAAAGAAATTCAAACAGGGACTCTGTATCAACCTAGAAGGGTGGGATTGGGAGGGAGGTTCAAAACAGACAGGATATATGTATACCTATGGCTGATTCATGTTGAGGTTTGAGAGAAAACAACAAAATTCTGTAAAGCAATTATCCTTCAATAAAAAATTAATTAATTAAAAAATTATTCTGACATCAGGTATCTAACCCTATCCCTTACTGGATTATGGCTAAAAGGAATATACCTATTCCTTTGTTTCACAAAAAACTGCCCTAGTCCTAAAAGGTAAAGACAGGGACTTCTCTGGTGATCGAATGGTTAAGAATGTGTCTTGCAAAGCAGGAGACAGGTGTTCAATACCTGGTCTGGGAACTAAGATTCCACATGTCAAGGGGTAAGTAAGCTTGTGTGCCACAACAGCTGACCCCTTGTGCTGCAACTACTGAAGTCCATGGGCTCTTGAGACCATTTTCTGCAACCAAGAAAAGCCACCACAATGAGATCTTGTGCACTGCAACAAACTCATCACAGCAAAAAGAAAAACTTAGAACGTTCTGCAGACATCAGTGCAGTCTGCTCCTCACTCTTTGCAGAATGCTCCTCACTCCCTGCAGAAGCAGTTGCAAGGCCAGCTTCATGACCGGTGCAAGGGACTAAACTTCCTGCTTAATTGGTACTTGGGTCTTGTTTTCTTATCATCTCAAAATAGCAAGCAAGGATGACCTGATTGTGTAGACCCATATTATTGAAGCCCATAACATAAGGGGAGCATATCAAAACCTGTATTTTCACTTCGGATATTTTTCTTCCCTTCTATCTATGTTCACATTTTACTCATCTTAAAATTCTCACAGTCCCTACCCACACTTAGACATTTATATCTTACTTAATGTTTTGAACTCTCACCCAGGAAGCTTAGCATATTGAGAATATAATTATTTTTCTGGAAGCAATTATTCTACTTAATTGAACTGAAATATTCCTCTCCTTAGTCACTTTTTAAATTAATAGCTGCCCTTGATCATTATTTGACACAAAAAGTTTCACTCAGTAGTATGTATACCTAAGTCATTAATAAAAAGGCATCACTTGAAATATATGGGCTTCCTGGTAAAGAATCCAGCTGCAATGCAGGAGACCTGGGTTTTATCCCTGGGTTGGGAAGATCCCCTGAAGGGAAAGGCTACCCACTTGAGTATTCTGGCCTGGATAATTCCTACAGTTTATGGGGTTGCAAAGAGTCAGACAGGACTGATGCAGAGACATTACTTTGCTGACTAAGGTCCGTCTAGTCAAGGCTATGGTTTTTCCTGTGGTCATGTATGGTTGTGAGAGTTGGACTGTGAAGAAGGCTGAGTGCCAAAGAATTGATGCTTTTGAACTGTGGTGTTGGAGAAGACTCTTGAGAGTCCCTTGGACTACAAAGAGATCCAACCAGTCCATTCTGAAGGAGATCAACCCTGGGATTTCTTTGGAAGGAATGATGCTAAAGCTGAAACTCCAGTACTTTGGCCACCTCATGTGAAGAGTTGACTCATTGGAAAAGACTCTGATGCTGGGAGGGATTGGGGGCAGGAGGAAAAGGGGACGACCGAGGATGAGATGGCTGGATGGCATCTCTGACGCGAGTCTGAGTGAACTCCGGGAGTTGGTGATGAACAGGGAGGCCTGGCGTGCTGTGATTCATGGGGTCGCAGAGTCAGACATGACTGAGGGACTAACACCTTCTCACTATCTATACTTCAAAATCGATTGGCTGATAGAAATAAAATAATCATTTGTAGCTGATAAAAATAAACTAAATATTTCTCAAAAGTATTCAATGTCCCATATAAAAACTAAAGTTTGATATTTAATGAAAGACTGTATGTCTTATCAGTGGAGGCAAAGACTACAAATATGCTCGGCAAATTGATAGCAAGAGCTTGTTTGCAAATATTGATAAAAATATGTCATAACTAGCACTTCTAAATGCTGAATTAAACATTGACATTCTATACTATGAAAACTAGATTTCTTCCATAAACTGCAAAATTTTAAATTTGCGTAGAATTGAGAAGTTTATTTGCAATTGTTGATTTTAAAGAGTATAAAGGAGCCAGATGTTATACATAAAAAATAAGTGTTGAAACCAACCAAAGAAATGAAAACAGAGTCTGTTAAATAGTGTTTAACTGATTTTGTTCACTATGCATATTAATATTGATTTAATCTAACATGTTACAAGTCTCTGTGTCTTGATTTTGTCCACTTGTTCCCAGGAATATATTTGGTTTTTAACATGACTTTCTTCATATATTGCTAACTTTGAATAAGCTCATGTCATCTGTGCTTTATGATAGGAATCACTGTACTCCTGACAATATGAACTTAAGGAATTCTAGTAATAATTTTCCCACTTATTATGACTGTGTGGCTGAGATTATTTCATGCTGCAGTGTTGGCCGTTTGAATACCCTTAAATAAAAGAACAAGAGCTTGGAACATGGGCCTGCCTGTGATGCTGGGAGATCCTTGGGAAACTAGGGAGTCACAGTGGCAATGAGAATCTATGTCTTTTTCCACAGAATATGACAAATCCTTCCTCTCTGGTTCTCTTGTTTCAAGGAGTGAAAAGTACATTCTGATAATCTAGACACCTTTGTGTGAAACCCAAATTTCCCCATTCCATCCAGAAACATTACAGTTTCTACACCAGGTAAAAATTCATTGTCAGGGTATCACAGTAACATTAATGACACTTGGCTGAGGATGTTCACACAGTGTCCCATATGTGGATTCAGTTGTCCACATAACTTCCATCTTATTTCTTATTTCTTTCCACATCATCCCTACTCAAAAGATGAGGATACTGAGGTAGGAATTTACTAAAAGCCACAAAAGAGGGCAAGATTCTTTCACTGCACCTTGCCTTTTCTCTCCCAAGAGACTCATTTCTGAGAATGAGCATCCTGAATCTTCAAGACAGAGATAGGACTGAGCAGGCAGTTCTGAGCATTCACACGTACAAGGTCAAAAGTCCATACAGAAATTTTGTTGTATCAAGGATAATTATCTAAGGAATTTTTATAAAGAACCAGGTAGTCAGTTTTCTAAGTTTTGTGATATAATAGATTTCTATCCTAAATATGCAACCTTGCTATCATGTGTGGAAGCAGCTATAGACAGTATGTAGACAATCATGACTGTGTTCCTATAAAACTTTATTTTCAAAAACAGATAGCAGGCTGGATTTGGTCTGTAAGCCAAACTTTGCCAATTTCTGATTGAAACTCATATTTGAAAGATTTCTGTTAATATTTATGCTTTTCTTTGTTGCACTAAATATTTCTCAAGAAAACCTTGATTTTGAAATGAAGGAAAGGCTGAGCACTGAAGAATTGATGCTTTTGAACTGTGGTGTTGGAGAAGACTCTTGAGAGTCCCTTGGACTGCAAGGAGATCCAACCAGTCCATTCTGAAGGAGATCAGCCCTGGGATTTCCTTGGAAGTAATGATGCTAAAGCTGAAACTCCAGTACTTTGGCCACCTCATGCAAAGAGTTGACTCATTGGAAAAGACTCTGATGCTGGGAGGGATTGGGGGCAGGAGGAGAAGGGGACGACCGAGGATGAGATGGCTGGATGGCATCACTGACTCGATGGACGTGAGTCTGAGTGAATTCTGAGAGATGGTGATGAACAGGGAGGCCTGGAGTGCTGCGATTCATGGGGTCGCAAAGAGTCGGACACGACTGAGCGACTGAACTGAACTGATGAGCAGAGGCAGCCATTAAACAGAGAAAGACTTTCAAAGACGCTTAGATACTTATTACTATTAGGGGGTAAAAGGTGTAATTAAGATTTTTCAACACAACTTAGTATCAGAACCACTCTTTCTTTCCAGAAAAGTAAAGCAGTGGGATCACAGAAAGGAGTGCATTCCGAGGAGCTTGTCAGTACAGACACTGGGAAACTGGGGAAGAGGATTTCTTCAGGAAGAACCAGTCACTGAAATAACTCTCCTCCATCCTCTCTTCATTTGTGCTATTTCTGACCCCAAACCATGAGGGTGGAGACTTGCTCTTTCATGATCCACAAGAGCCAGATATTTATAAACATCCACTTAATTGGAAACACATAGTGTTTGCAACAAGCTTTCATGAGGTGATGATGAAGGTACAGTCATTAAGGGCAGAAGGGTGATCAAATATGTCACTCAGGGCTCTGGGTCCTCTAGGGAATCAGAGATATGCAAACGTCTACAAACTGTGTACCTTGAAGTTGTTCCTTGATATTAGAAAATATGTGTATGGACTTGGGGAAGTCTTCAATGATACTATCTGAAAAGTCTAGTGCATCTTTGTACATATATTTAATGTTTTTATTTGTTAGATTAGCTTCTAGTTTTCCCTTAAATTTCCCCTTTTGTTCTCTTAAGATCTTTGCTAAGGAAAGAAATGAGGAAGGGAAGCAGGGGGGGAAAAGAAAGAAAGAGAAGAAAGAAAGGGTTATATTTATATTATTTTTGGTTTCACTTTTTTCAGGGTAATTTTAAAGCTAGGCTTTAAATGGATTAAGAAGCTCTGAGTGTTTAATTAAACATATTTTCTTCAATCATTTGTTAGGAATTAAGCTTTTACTAGTTTCCATGTATTTCTTTGGCACATATGAATGCAGCTATAGACTTGAGAAAACATTCAGCGTTCTAATTTGTATATAGCTATCAAGCAAAAGAAACATTTTAAGGAATTTCTTGATCACAATAATTTAATGCATACTAAAAATAATTTAAATATTTTCCTATTTGATGCTCAAAATGTTTTAACTGAAGTGAAAAATTACTGATGGGTTATGTTTTCAACCGTTTCTTATTGCCTGGCTTTATTTTCAAAGTGTAGTTTTCCTTGTGTTTTCTTTAAATCTACAACACTTTTTAAAATGGCCTCAAAAGTTACTATTCGAAATGTATTTGCAATAGCAGTTGACATGGCCAGCGTAACTATGACTCCACCTTGTCAAAGCTCCCAATTTATTGTTTAGTTTATAAGTCTACTCAACAGAGAATTGTCTATAGAACCTTTTATATTATGAGAAAATATCATTGCCCTATTTTAATGCCTATCACTTTGAAAACATTTTGATTTACAACCTTGTATCCTTTAAAATAGCTGGCTGAAAGTATCACAAAATCCCATAAATAATCTCAAACTATCACAGGTTATTTCAAAATTAAATATCACTGAATACTTTGTAAAATCAAGAGAAATGTAATTCTATATGAGCCGTTCATCCCTTATTATAATAAGTCACCATTTATGATAGAAAAGTAACTTTAATCAAGGAGTGAGACTATTTATATAATTATGCTGCTGCTGCTGCTAAGTCACTTCAGTCGTGTCTGCCTCTGTGTGACCACATAGACAGCAGCCCACCAGGCTCCCCCGTCCCTGGGATTCTCCAGGCCAGAACACTGGAGTGGGTTGCCATTTCCTTCTCCAATGCAAGAAAGTGAAAAGTGAAAGTGAAGTCACTCAGTTGTGTCCGACCCTCACCGACCCCATGGACTGCAGCCTTCCAGGCTCCTCTGTCCATGGGATTTTCCAGACAAGAGTGCTGGAGTGGGGTGCCATTGCCTTGAGAGTCCCTAGATCCAACCAGTCCATTCTAAATGAGATCAGTCCTGGGTGTTCTTTGGAAGGACTGATGCTAAAGCTGAAACTCCAGTACTTTGGCCACCTCATGAGAAGAGTTGACTCATTGGAAAAGACCCTGATGCTGGGTGGAATTGGGGGCAGAAGGAGAAGGGGACGACCGAGGATGAGACAGCTGGGTGGCATCACTGACTCAATGGACATGAGTTTGAGTAACTCCGGGAGTTAGTGATGGACAGTGGAGGCCTGGCGTGCTATGATTCATGAGGTCACAAAGAGTTAGACAGGACTGAATGACTGAACTGAACTGAACTGAGCTGAAGATAAAAAATAAGTAGGTATATAGAAAAGGTTATACTTATTGAGAATATAGTTGTGGAGACCAACATCACTAAGAGTCAGAAGCAGATTTGAGACATTTCTTCTTACATTCAGTTCCACCCCTCCTTTATGTTTTGAATTCTAAGTTAAAATTTCAAAATGGAAGTGAATATGATTTATTTTTATAAAATAAATAAAAAGAAAGAGAATGAAAGAGAAAGAGAGAAAGAGAGCTATCATTTGACCACTGACAAAACAATTCAGTTAGCTGGCAGAAGAAAGTATTTACATTGTTTGTAACTTTACTGAAAGTCACTACATTACTTGTTAGCACAATGGTAAAGAATCTACCTGCCAGTGCAGGAGATTCAAGCAACATGGGTTTGACCCCTGGGTTTGGAAGATCCCCTCTAGGAGGAAATAACAACCCACTCCAGCACTCTTGTCTGGACTATTCCATGGACAGAGGAGCCTGGCAGGCTACAGTCAGTGGACTCTCAAAGAGTCGACGACAACTGTGACTGAGCATGCGTGCACATTACATGTTATTGCTTTAGTGAATCAACATACTATATCACATTGAAAGATCCCCCATTCTCTTTTGTTCCTGCAAGTCTTATGCAGAAAGCATTTCCTCAAGAGTGTATTTTCAAGAATTTTGTATAGCTACAACTCTGAAAAGTTGAGACATACTGTCTTCTTCTGAAGCGAAGTGCACATAATGCTTGCAATGCAATAAAATAACTACAATGTCTCCTTCCCCCCAAAAGGGCAGGAATTATCAGGGTTCCTCTTGTGATGCAACCCACCACACGTGCTGGCATCCCCCTGACCTATCCATTTTGCCCACTGCTACCTGAGCCCATGGGAACTGATTCAAAGATGCTAATACTCCAGTTGCCTGCTGTGCTGTGAGTGAAAATGTCCCTTTTCTCTGATCCAAACATCTCATCTTTTCTTCCAGCATTCATGAAACTGTGGAAGACTGGGCACTCCCAATAGTTGACAGAAACCAAGGACAACAGCAACAGCACAGCAGCATTCTTTAATATAGAGAATGAGTGAACATTAAAAGTCTATAGTGGTTACACTGCTACATGATATATAGGAAACCTCATATATGCAATCTTTATGAGAAAGTCCAGGAGCCGAAAACATATGCTTTCATAAAAGTAATTTTATATATTAGTTGCATTGATTAAATGTCAGCAGCAATAGATGCTGCTGCTCCTTACGAACAACGAAACATACATAGATAGTACCTCCTATGACAGTGGTTTTGATTTTTTTCAGAGCTGAGAAAGGAGTTTTTCTCACATATCTGCTATGTTTAAAATATACAAAAGAACCCCTCTATATTACAAACGTGGTTAGAGTGGAATAAATTCATAAATCCAATGTTGTTAGAAGATGAGAACATTATATTTGAAATCTTTATTATTCAGGTCATTCTGTACCTGCTTTTTCTGTTATCTTTTCATTCAGGTGCTCTTTCTCAGGGCACTTCTCTAATCATTCCACTGGGTCCCATACCTTAACATCTTAATATCTTAATAGCTATAACTTGTGAGGAGTGGTTCGTTGTTTCCCTGTTGGTTCAGTAAAGAATGAGCCTGCAATGCAGGAGACCCAGGTTTGACCCCTGGATAAGGAAGATCCCCTGGAGAAGGAAATGGCAACCCACTCAAGTATTCTTGCTTGGGAAATCCCAGGGACAGAGGAACCTGGCCGGCTATAGTCCATGAGGTCTCAAAAGTTGGACGCAGTGGTTCTTCAATGTTTAGCCCACAGAGAGCACGGTTTTCCAAAGAATCCAACTAATGTTTGTTTTGTTTTCAATTAAATGATATACTAAAAACATTTGGAAACACAGGCACAGCAAACACACATAAATAAATACACACAATGGATTGTACTGTTAAGTTTGTGACAAATGCATCTGGGCTATTTCTGGTGAAAATATAATCTGGGTATATCATATTCTGCTTTTAGTAATGTGGATTCACATGTGTACTTAAGCACTTTCATATGGATAATTATTATAAGACCTGAAAATTAGAATCAAAGCTAACTCTTTATCTTAGTTTTTAAGTAACCAGTCAAGCAAATCCCTAAATAATGCAGAGAAATGGTTAAAAGGAAACGAAGGACTGAAAGATAATCAGGGGTAAGGTAGAAAAATAGGAGGAGGAGGAGAGGAAAAGAAAGGAGGAGAAAAAGAAACAAGTGTTAATGTTACCCATGTTAGTTTTGAAATGTTTTTTTGTTAATGATTCATATATTGATTTAAAGATAGTTGACTTTCTTTCAAGGTCCTGCCAATTCAATTAAAATAAACCCATTAAACCTTTATGGCACAGCTGTTATGAAACAACTAGCATGCTAGCAACATGAAATAAATTGTAAAGGGGAGAGAAGAACTCGCATACAATGAGCGCTGACAGTTTGTTCAACCACTGTTTTAGCAGCAATTGTCCTTTTAGATGTATTGCTATTTAATCATACACCAAAATGACTATTTCAATGACAATTTCATGTATTGAGAGAGACTATAAAACTCAGGGATATATTTAAGAATCAAGATGTGTAATAACATATCAGACTTACCTAATGGTTTCCTCTGATGTTTTGCTACAGAAAGAGCAGGTAGCTAAAGATGCTGTGATTAGCAGCAAGGTCAATCCATTTGACAGTAGAATGGATTAGAAACAAGACTTTAATTAGGACACTCGAATATACTGCAAAAGTCTCTCAAATATGTGAGGCAGGAGTCAAGAGGATGAATACATTTTTAAATCTTGTATGAAGATTGAGCTGGTGTGAGGAACCTTGAATTTCAAAAGAGCAGAAATGACTCTGATTTTGAAAGCTCACACTTTAGAAGTAAATTGAACCATGAAAACTACATCATGGGCTTCTCCAAAACTACAATTCATCCAAAATTCTCCAAATTATCTAATTCTTCAAAGCTATAATTAATCCAAAACTATATTTCAGATGATCATTATATCTACTCCTGTGGGCAAGAATCCCTTAGAAGAAATGGAGAGGCCCTCATAGTCAACAAAAGGTCTGAAATGCAGTACTTGGGTGCAATCAAAAATGACAGAATGATCTCTGTTGGTTTCCAAGGCAAACTATTCAGTATCACGGTAATTCAAGTCTGTGCCCCGACCAGTCATGCTGAAGAAGCCAAAGATGAGTGACTCTATGAAGACCTATGGCTACCCTCGTGGCTCAGATGGCAAAGTGTCTATCTGCAGTGCAGGAGACCCGGGTTTGATCCCTGGGTTGGGAAGATCCCCTAGAGAAGGCAATGGCAACCCAATCCAGTATTCTTGCCTGGAAAATCTCATGGACAGAGGAGCCTGGTGGGCTACAGTCCATGGGGTTACAAAGAGTCAGACATGACTAAGTGACTTGGCTTTCTTTCTTTCACTTTATGAAGACCTACAAGGATCTTCTACAACTAATACCAAAAAAACAGATGTGCTTTTCATCATAGGGGACTGGAATGCAAAAGTAGGGAGTCAAGAGATAACTGGAGTAACAGGCAAATTTCGCACTGGAGTACAGAATGAAGCAAGGCAAAAGCTAACAGAGTTTTGCCAAGAGAATGAACTGGTCATAACAAATACCCTCTTCCAACAACTCAAGGCAAGACCCTATACATGGACATCACCAGATGATCAATACTGAAATCAGATTGATTATATTCTTTGCAGCCAAAGATGGAGAAGCTCTACAAAGTCAGCAAAAACAAGACTGGAGGCTGACTGTGGCTCAGATCATGAACTTTTTGCAAAATTCAGACTTCAGTTGAAGAAAGTGGGGAAAACCACTAGACCGTACAGGTATGACCTAAATCAAATTCCTTATGATTTTACAGTAGAAGTGACAAATAGATTCAAGGGATTAGATCTGATAGAGTGCCTGAAGAACTATGGATGGAGGTTTATGACATTGTATAGGAGACAGTGATCAAGAACATCCCCAAGAAAAAGAAATGCGAAAAGGCAAAATGGTTATCTGAGGAGTCCATACAAATAGCTGAGAAAAGAAGACAAGCTAAAGGCAAAGGAGAAAAGGAAATCTATACATACCCATCTGAATGCAGAGTTCCAAAGAATTTCAAGGAGAGATAAGAAAGCCTTCCTCAGTGATCAATGCCAAGAAATAGATGAAAACAATAGAATGTGAAAGACTAGAGATCTCTTTAAGAAAATTAGAGATACCAAGGGAATCTTTCATACAAAGATGGGCACAATAAAGGCCAGAAATTGTATGGACCAAACAGAAGCAGAAGATATTAAGAAGAGGTGGCAAGAATATAGAGAAAAACTATACAAAAAAGATCTTCTAGACCCAGATAACTACAATGGTGTGATCACTCACCTAGAGCCACACATCCTGGATTGTGAAGTCAAGTGGCCCTTAGGAAGCATCACTATGAACAAAGCTACTGGAGGTGATGGAATTCCAGTTGAGCTTCTTCAAATCCTAAAAGATGATGCTTTTAAATTGCTGCATTGGATATGCCAGCAACTTTGGAAAACTCAACAGTGGCCATAGGACTGGAAAAGGTCAGTTTTCATTCCGATCCCAAAGAAAGGCTGTGTCAAATAGTGTTCAAACTACCGCACAATTGCATTCATCTCACAT
Source organism: Cephalophus harveyi (assembly GCA_006410635.1). Classification (NCBI taxonomy): domain Eukaryota; kingdom Metazoa; phylum Chordata; class Mammalia; order Artiodactyla; family Bovidae; genus Cephalophus; species Cephalophus harveyi. The sequence continues at coordinate 418,118 of SJYT01039809.1, forward strand.
GTTAGCAAAGTAATGCTCAAAATTCTCCAAACCAGGCTTCAATAATACGTGAACCAAGAATTTCCAGATGTTCAAGCTAGATTTAAAAAAGGCAGAGGAACCAGAGTTCAAATTGCCAACATCCAATGGATCATCGAAAAAGCAAGAGAGTTCCAGAGAAATATCTATTTCTGCTTTATTGACTATGCCAAAGCCTTTCACAGTGTGGATCACAACAAACTGTGGAAAATTCTTCTAGAGGTGGGAATATCTGATCACCTACCTGCTTCCCGAGACACCTGTATGCAGGTCAAGAAGTAACAGAACTGGACATGGAACAATGGACTGGTTCCAAACTGGGAAAGAAGTACATCAAGGCTGGATATTCTCACCTTGTTTATTTAACTTATATGCAGAGTACATCATGCAAAATGCTGGGCTGGATGAAGCACAGGCTGGAATCAAGATTACTAGGAGAAATATCAATAACCTCAGATATATGAATGACACTACCCTTATGACAGTAAGTGAAGAACTAAAGAGCCTCTTGATGAAAGTGAAAGAGGAGAGTGAAAAAGTTGGCTTAAAACTCAACATTCAGAAAACTAAGATCATGGCATCCAGTCCCAGCACTTCATGGAAAATAGATGGGGAAACAATGGAAACAGTGAGAGACTATTTCTGAGGCTCCAAAATCACTGCAGGTGGTAACTTCAGCCATGAAATTAAAAGACGCTTGATCCCTGCAAGAAAAGCTATGACCAACCTAGAGAGCATATTAAGAAGGAGAGACATTACTTTGCCAACAAAAGTCCACTAGTCAAAGCTATGGTTTTTCCAGTAGTCATGTGTGGTTGTTCGAGTTGGGCTACAAGAAATCTGAGCACTGACAAATTGATGCTTTGAACTGTGGTGTTGGAGAAGACTCTTGAGAGTCCCTTGGACAGCAAAGAGATTAAGTTAGTCAATCCTGAAGGAAACCAGTCCTAAATATTCATTGGAAGGACTGATGCTGAAGTTGAAACTCCAATACATTGGCCACCTGATACGAAAAACTTACTCATTGGAAATGATCCTGATGCTGGGAAAGATGAAGGCAGGTGGAGAAGGGAATGACAGAGGATGAGATCGTTAGATTACATAATCAACTTGATGGACATGAGTTTGCATAAGCTCCTGGAGTTGATGATGGACAGTGAAGCCTGGCGTGCTGCAGTCCATGGGGGTCTCAAAAAGTCAGACATGACTCAGTGACTGAACTGAACTGAAAGCTACATGATTCACAAATGAGGAAGAAACAAAGAGAGGAACGGAGAGAGGAAACAAATAGAGGAAGAGAGGGAAGAAGGGAGGAAGAAAAGAAAGACAAAGAGAGAGGGAAAGAAAAAAAGAGAAAGAAAAGATACATAGATGTTGAGCCATAAAAACAACTTTTAAATATCTTAGTAGAACTTTGTGATATAACTTCCATTATTACTGGATACAAAGGGATATACATACATGAGTTAAAATAGCATCATTATACTGTGTTAGTTTGGAAGACTTTCAAGATAGACAAATTATTTTTTCAATGCAATTATAACTACTTTAATACACTATCATACTATTTTTATTTTTTCTTTATCTTTCTTTTACTAATTCAAAACCAAATTCTACTTGTACTTATTTAAAAATAAATAAAATTTTAAATTTTAAAATTTTATTGTCACAGCCTTGACTTTTTGTGCATGTGTATTTATACACATACATATGTACATATGAACACACACAGCATATCTTGCTGTATTGCATTTCACATTATTACACTTCTCAGATAGTACACTTTGTTCAAACTGAAGGTTTATGCATCTCTGCTCCAGCAAGTCTATCAGTGTCATTTTTCCAACATATTTGCTCATTTCCTGCCACTGGGTTACATTTTGGTAATTCTCCCAATTTTAAGACTTTTTTGTTATTATATTTTTATGGTGATCTATGATCAGTGATTTTGATAGTACTACTACGACTTGGTGAAGGCTCAGATAATGGTCAGTTGGCATCTTTTAGCAATCAAGTATTTTTTAATTAAAGTATGCAGATTGTTATTTTAAATAAAATTCTACTGTACAAGATAGATTTATGCATAGTGCAAACTAACATTGTGTGCTTTGGGAAACCGAAAAAGATGCGTGTGGCTCACTTGGTTGCAGCATCTGCTTTACTGCTGCGATCTAGAACTGAACCCACAATATCTCCGAGGTATTTATGTACATTGCAAAGCATAAATTTTTATAGGTACATCTCTTTGGAACTTTAGTGTTTGTAGATTCATCCTAGTTTCTCTTGGTTGTTTTTTCAGTACTCTTCTCTCTATTCCATCACAATGATCCCCTCCAAAAAAAAAAAAAAAAAACACCTGCAATAATGAATTGGTACATTCACCTAACTCTTTTTCCTCCTCCTTAACAGTTTCTTGCTGATGAAGAGAATTGCACACTGCTGATTAGTTTTACCACTTAAAAGTTGTTTCCCTCAAATCATATATATACATCTTGTTGGTTTTATTTCTCTGGAAAACACTAATAGAATCTCTATCAGATCAAACCAGCACAGAAGAATCTTTTTCACCTATACTTTTGAAATGGCATCTACAGGCTGGACTCATTCTTTTTTCCTTTCTTCAAACTCTAGAGAAAATGATGAAAATCATTTTGACTACATTTACTTCTGATTCACTATCTGACAAAATCAGTAGAAGTGTTCCAGTCATTGTTTCATTTGATCTGTAGAATTTGGCATTGTCACTTGCTATTCTTAAAACTTTTTTAGCTATATTTCCCATAACTCTCTTTGTCTTTTACTTCTTATTCATTAAAGTGATCTAATCTTCATCTGCTTTGCAGTTAAAAATCAGGGATCTCATGTTTTCTCTGTAACTTTTCCTAGCTCATTACCACTTTATGTGATTACCACTTATGTGATTTTGACCACCATCTGTATATCAGTCTCCTGATCCTGTATCTCTACCATAGGCCTCTCTTGTGAACTCTACGTTCATGTATCTAAACAACCGTGAGATAATTCACCTGGGTACTTCTAAGCAACTCTGGATATATGATATATAAGAGTGATCCTTTTATTTCTCACTCTAGAACCAAATCTATACAAGACACTAGCAAAACAAAAGTCAGAAATCTCCATCATTTTGTTTTCTTTTTCCCTCTCATTCTCTACATGTGATTGTTCACTATTTTTTTTTTTTTTGCTCTCATCCTCCATATTCTCTTGAACAATGGGTCTTGAAATTTTATTATCTATCTACCTTTTAAATGATCAAATTTAATATTCCTTTTCCTTTGTTACTCCCTAGGCAATTCCCCTGTAACCTTGTCCTACATATGTTTCCTATCTCCATGTCTGTTTTGGGGTCTCCAATGTGTCCTTTAAATGGATTGCTGAGTGATCATTCTAGAACTGCAGTTTCTTCCATGTGCATCTTCAACCAAGACACTTTGTGGATACTGACACCTTTAAGAACAAGTAGTACTGCAGTGTTCAGCATAGTGATTGCAGTTCATAGTACTGTATTGCATATTTGAAAGTTGCTAGAGGAGTAAATCTTGAAAGATCTCATCACAAGAAAAAAATGTAACTATGCATAATGATAGATGTTAACTAGTCTTATTGGGGAGATCATTTCACAATGTATACAATAGCAAAACACTATGTTTTACACTGGGAACTGCTGTTCTTTGTCAATTATATCTCAATTTTTAAAAAATTAAATAAAAGAATAAGTATTATTAATCTTGACATCAGACTTGAGCCTCTGTACTTTCTCTATTTAACCTACTCTGAAACTTTCCATAACCTACTCTGAAACATTGATTTCACTCTCTCTGATTATTTGAAATATAGTTATTGAGGCTCACATTGCACTTTCAAGCCTCAGTGGCTATAAAAACATTTCTTCAGACTATCTCTTCCTAAAAACAAAGACATCTTTCAAGATTCATCTCAGGTACTTTATCAACTGAGAACCTTTTCTTGAATTTTTCTTTTAGGCATAGTCATAGACCTTCTTTTGTCTCCACAACTCTTAATAAGATCTTTGTCATAGTACTTTTGACAGAGTATTAAAATTATTTTTAGCTCCTAAGATGCTTGTGTGATGATAAAATGTGATATTTTCTGGTGCCATGGACTTAAACTACCTGCTTTACCCAACTTAAAATCCAAGTTTCAGTATTTATTGGGTGTTGGGCCATGGGGAATTATTTAATTTTCCTGTGCCTCAGTTTTCTGATAAGCAAAATGGGGCTACCAATAATTGTCCTGATAGTGCTGTTGTGAAGATTACATGAATGTATGTAAATAAAGAAATTAAAATAGTGCTCTAAGACACTCAGTAAAGCTTATCTGTTATAACTGTAATCTAAAGACATTCATAATTTACTCCCACAAGGCTTAACACTTTCTGACATGATAATGCATTCTCAGTTAGAAATATGTTGAATAAATGCCTCTCAAATTAAGGATTAGATATACTGCAATATTGAATCTTGCCATATGCCATATTAAATACTTTCATTTTAAGAATTTCTGCTAACAAGTTCTTCTGAATTGAGACAAAGGCACCCAGTTATATTTGATGGTATAAGCAATTTACTCATGTGTGTGTGTGTGTGTGTGTGTGTATGGGCAGGCACATCTGTGTGTTCCTTTAATGATACTTTTTTGAGGTGACTTTGAGCAATAAGTAATACATGTGTTAAACATGTTTGCTTATCAAATTAGTTTCTGTGTTGCTCTGCAATATGGTATTTTACACATATCCAGGTGTTGTAGCAAATCCAAAATGTCTATTTGAAAAAAGTATTGGTTTTACCTCTGGACAACCTTGGAATTTATTCGTGTATTAAATCATAGTCATTATAAGCAATGCCACAGTTTGGTCTTTCTTGAAAAGATGTCAACAATAACATCTGATCCTTTTAAATATTAAATATAAGAGTTGTTGAGTCTAATATCCATTAAGCCACTCACTCCTTCCTCATTAATTTCTACAGGAAGAAATTCTTTTAAACTTGAAGGTAGGGAAGCTTTTTTTTTTCTCTCAGTAAGTGGAATTTCCACGTTTGGGGGCTTCCCTGGTAGCTTAATGGTAAAGAATCCACCTGTCAATGCAGGAGGCACAGATTTGATCTTCCTGGTCCAGGAAGATCCCGTGGAGAAGGAAACAGCAACCCACTCCAGTATTCTTACCTGGAAATCCCCATGGACAGAGGAGCTTGGAGTGCTATAGTCCATGGGGCCTTAAAGAGTCAGATATGACTTAGCAACTGAACAATACAATATGTATGTTCTTGCTGCAAAGAAATATACATTAAATCTGAATCTCAATTATAATGGCTCAGTTGACTATTGTGCTTGGCACTTGTGCATTTTCCTTTTCCTATAACACACAATTCTATATTATCTATAGTACTTTGTTTTACCGTGAACTGTCTCAAAGCCTTCTAGAAAGAGCAGGAGCACAAATATATTTATACATGTTTATACACTTACATATAATGGCTTGAATTGGCCCCAGTGTTATCATGTTACTATTCCCATATCTAGAATCATCAAGACAGAGTTAATTAAACTTTAGTTAGTTTCCACATGGAAAGGAAATCTTGGAAACTGTTTTTTCATTTGCGTTAGAAACATACATTGCCTGAGAACCATAAGTTTTCATTATATTTTACAAATGGGGAGCCAGGCACCTATGAAAATAATGTTTTAATTTCATAATGGATTAGGTCTTAGACCTATTCCTTGCTAATCTATTTATAAATACTGATTCATCTCTTAAATGATTTGGATGAATTCCATACTCTCATATCAATTATAAAAATAGAATTCAAGAGTATCAAACAAAACTTCTATAAGTAGTTCCTAGATCTTTTTAATCATGTCCACTGGGAGTGAAATTCTACTCTAGCTAGGATAGATTAAAAGTCAATTTCATTAAAATTTCAACAAAATGTCAACTTTCTCACCTCAAATTCTGGCAAGTAAAGGCTAAGTATCTGCTTTAATTAAAGTCAGAATGGCTTCTCGGCAGACATTTGCCAGGAACCTCAATGTGATGTCCAGCTTCCATCACAGACAGAGTTGACATAACTGACACACAGGAGACAAAAGCTCTAGAGGTATGCTTCCTCTCCATTTGCCTTGGATTTCAAAACCCAATCCTTATACTGAAGCAATTCACAAGAAATTAGTGTACTATGGCATAAAATTATCTTATCATGAAAACTTTACTGATGTTTATACTGTTTGATCATACAAAGAATATTATAAGCGGAAACAATGTACAGTAACATCAGGGGACATTCATGCTTTGGGGTGCTTCCCTCAAAAGTTTTGAAGGCCCTTCTTGTGCTCAGGGCTATTTGTGGAGCAATGCCATCTGAGTTGGTTACCCTGGACTCAGTTGAAATTGGTTGGGCTCCAGTAGACTGTTCTCCCCTTTATGGTTCTCTCTGATTTTCCACTCAATTTTAGGGTTCACCAGGTACAATATGGACCTCAGAACTAGCATCTATGGAGTTGCCTGGGGCAACAAGACAGATCCTGATTCTTAGTAGCCAGCCGGACAAGGAGATTGCTCCTGCTAAATGGTACTGTATGTTTTTTTGCAAGTTCACTAAAATTTGGACTGTGAGAATGGTACTCAAAGGTTGATTTGATGTGAATCATATTTTATATACAGATAGGTACTCCACAGAAAATATTTGCTCAGGGCCCCACATCAGTTCAGTTCAGTTGCTCAGTCATGTCCTACTCTTTGCAACCCCATGGACTGCAGCAAGCCAGGCCTCCCTGTCCATCACCACCTCCGAGAGTTTACCCAAACTCATGTCCATTGAGTCAGTGATGCCATCCAACCATTTCATCCTCTGTCGTCTCCTTCTCCTCCCACCTTCAATCTTTCCCAGCATCAGGGTCTCTTCAAATGAGTCAGCTGCTCACATCAGGTGGCCAAAGTACTGGAGTTTCAGCTTCAACATTAGTCCTTCCAATGAACACTCAGGACTGACCTCCTTTAGGATGGACTGGTTGGACCTTCTTGCAGTTCAAGGGACTCTCAAAAGTCTTCTCCAACACCACAGTTCAAAAGCATCATATAGCCCCATATACCCTAGTGCATTTGTGAAGAACAAATCTGACTCCATATTAGATTTTTTTTTTTTTTTAATTTTTGTGCTTTGTTGCTTATACTTAGTCATACTGTCTCTGCACCATTTGCAAAAGAATGCTGCCTATAGCCTGAAATATACAACATAGCCCATTTTCAAGACCTTGGCCTTTAAGAATCCTTTCATATAGAGATAAAAACTTGCAGAACAGAGAATAACATTTGTCTTGGAGGTTTACAGGAACCTCTTGACCTTACCTATGTGGACACCTACAAGGACAAAGGATTCCTACACCAAGAAGTTTACAACTAACCACACCCTTCCTTCCCTCACCTTGCCTTTAAAAGTGCTTTGCTGAAACTTTAAGGAGTTCAGGTTTCTTTGGGAACAAGCTACCTGTCTCCTTGCATGGCCCTGCAATAAAACTTTCTCTGCTCCAAATGTCAACATTTTAGTTTGTTCAGCCTCACTGTGCATCAATCACAGTGTTTGGTAACACGAGGGCAACCTGACTATGTGTTCATTTTCAACAAAGGTTCTAGCTGAAGACCTTCTTCATTATATTATTCAATATTTTAAAAATATATTTCCAAGAGGTAAATTCTAAAATCACAGGGCATTTAGCTCTTAAATAAATTTGTTTTATTTAAGCCAGCATTAGAATCATAAGACTCATCATGTTTCTCATTAGTTTAGATTTTCACAAATCTCTAGGAATTTTAATATTCCAGAGACATAATCTATTATATCAGTTTCCTAATACTATTTTGACTATGGTTTTCTATTTCTGCTTTAGACTTATTTTAAACTCTCTTCAAGCATAAATATTTTTTTATTAAAACCATAGCAAAATCTTTTAGAAAATTAAAAAAAAAAACAAACCTGGAATTAGCAAAATGAAACTAAATAAAACATGCATTTTCCCAAAAAAGATTCTGGTGTCATTGATAAGGTCTATGATAGATACGGCCCCAAAGTTGATGTAAGAATAATAGCAGTAAAGCATAAATCTGTTGAAACACATAGTTGCTATTTTGTGGAAAAAAAAAAAAAAAAGAAAGAAAATATGTTTTTCTTAAACTACGAGATTAAAATTTGCATATTGTATTGAGATTGATGTGTGTATATTTGGGTTCCAACATTTATTACTTTGGCCATAAACACCTTTATAAATACCTTACAAAACCTATAATAAAGAGGGCCTCCTGGTGGTCCAGTGATTGAGAATCTACTAGACAATACAGGGAACTCTGGTTTGATTCCTGGTCCAGAAAGATCCCACATGCCACAAGGCAACTAAGCCCATGTAGCTGCAATTACTGAGCCCATGTGCCCTAGAACCAATGCTCCACAACAAGAGAAGCCGCAACAATTAGAAGTCAGCGAACCATAACTATAGACTAGTCCCCAGTTGCTGCAACCAAAGTCCGCATGCAGCAGTGAAGACTCAGCACATTCAAAAATTAATATATAAATAAATAACCTATAATAAAGGAATTACTTTAAAGAATAAGCAAACCAAATCAAATACAGATCTTCCTCAACTTAGACCAGAAATACATCCCAATAAAGCCATTGTCAATTGAAGCCATTGTTAAGTTGAAATGTATTTAGTACACTTATCCTACTGAATATCATTACTTAGTCTGACAGACTTAAACATTCTCAAAACACTTACATTAACCAACAGTCAGGAAATCACCTAGCACAAAGCCTATTTTATAATCAAGTGCTGACTATCTCGTGTAGTTTATTGAATACTGTAGTAAAAGTAAAAAACAGATTGGCTGTATAGCTACAGAATGCATATTGCTTTTGCAACATTGTAAAGTTAAAAATATCTAAGTCAAACCACTGTAAATCTGGGACCATCTGTACACCAGAACCATAATCTAAATGGTATGTCCTATTTTTTAAGGGGAGGGAAATATAGGTATTCTGGTCATTCAAAGATATAAACAATTTAGAATACTTATACCTCCTGATTTTTTCCTGTGTTTCTTGCTGGTAAACAATTCCAGGAGGGGTATGACCAATAATGTGCTATAGTAACACTTTTAGTTACATTTACACATATTAACTTCATGACTTTGGTGAATAATGTCAAAAATAGGATTATAATATATACTAACTTCATTAAAGTAACCAAGGAGACTTGAAGCAAAGAGGGATGAAATGATATTCCAAAGCTTACCCGGGTCATTGAGTCAGGAAGAGAAACCAGGTCTCTTGATTTCAATTCCAGTGTTCTACTCACTGGTTTGTTCAACTCCTGTGCAAAACATCCATATACAATACACAATGCATAAGCCCCCTTGCTATCAAGTTGTTGGCAAAAGAAATACGTCATTACCTTTCCCACATACTGAGGCTCGGAGCCCATGTATTCCTCCAGCACAAAAAATTGATTCCATACCCAGCCACGTTTAACTCGGTGGAAATGTGATTGCTGTCCTGGTAGGTGGATAACATTCTCTCTTGGTTCTGTGGCTAAAGTCTGCTGTGGCTGAGGTTGAAGTGGTGTTAGGAGACCTCCATCAAACAGGACCCAGAGCAGCAGGGATAAACAGTTCCTTGTAAGCATTGGCAAAAGCTTTCCTACAGCAGAGTAATAAAAACTCCAGCACTTAATGTAGAATTGTGGAATCCAGGTTTGAGGTGTCTGTGGCCTCCACCACTTAGCTTTCTGTTTTATTGCAGAAATGATAATGCCGGCATTAATTCTTTTGATGAAAATGCTTCTGCTATATTATATTCCATCTAAAGGGACCTATAAAACAGATTAACAAAGATACATTAAATTGATAGAATTACATGATGATAGTCATCAAAATTCTCATTATATCTGCCAGCATTGAAGGAAACAGAGAGAAAAGTCTTTAAAAGAATTATATTAGTAAATGATCACTGCTATTTAACCTGTTAAATTGGATAAAATATCTAAGTGGTTTTTACTGACTTGAAAAAGTATGAGTCACAAAAAGCAAGTTTATCATAAATAGAAGCAATCATTTTTTAAATTTAATAACCATTTAAGAGTAAAAGAGAGATCACTATTTTTTTTTTTACTGAAGTATAGTTAATTTGCAATGTTTCAGGTATACAACAAAGTAATTCAGTTAGACATATATATATTCTTCTATATATTTTTTCTATTATAGGTTATTATAAGAAATTGAATATATTTCCCTGTGTTATATAGTAGGTCCTTATTATATGTTTATTTTATATACAATATATTGTATCCTTTAAATTTAATCTCAAACTGCCAATTCATCTCCCTCCCTTTCCCCTCTGGTAGCCATGTTTATTTTCTAGAAAACAAAGTCCATGAGTCTATTTCTGTTTTGTATAACTGTCTCTTATACACATCTGACATATATATATTCTTCTATATATTTTTTCTATTATAGGTTATTATAAGAAATTGAATATATTTCCCTGTGTTATATAGTAGGTCCTTATTATATGTTTATTTTATATACAATATATTGTATCCTTTAAATTTAATCTCAAACTGCCAATTCATCTCCCTCCCTTTCCCCTCTGGTAGCCATGTTTATTTTCTAGAAAACAAAGTCCATGAGTCTATTTCTGTTTTGCAAATAAGTTCATTTGTATCACTTTTTTTAGATTCTACATATAAAGGATATTATATGATATTTGTCTTTCTGTCTCTGACTTACTTCACTTAGTATGGTTATCCCTTATTGTTGTTTAATCTCTAGGTCATGCCCAAACTCTTTGGTGACCCCATGGACTGTAGCCTGTCAGACTCCTCTGTCCATGGGATTTCCCAAGCAAGATAGTGGAGTGGATTGCCATTTCCTTCTCCAGGGGATCTTCCAGACCCATAGACTGAACCCATATCTCCTGCATTGCAGGCAGATTCTTATCACTGAACCCACTAGGGATATGTATGATAATTGCATTATTGCTGCAAACGACAGTATCTCATTCTTTTTTATGGCTGAATAAAATTCCATTGCATATATATATATACATATATGACATCTTCTTTATTCATTCGTGTCAATGGACACAGGTTGCTTCCATGTCTTGGTTCTTGTAAGTAGTGCTGCTATAGATATTGGGAAGCATACATCTTTTTGAATTAGAATTCTTTACTGGGATTATGCTTTTTAAAGTGAACTGAGAGTAGAACTTCATAGCTTTAGGACAACTGACATTTGGTGTTGGATAACTCTTTGTTGCTGGGGACCAGCGTGTACATTTCATGAATCATAGATACACCCCCTTTCCTTCACTCAATAGATGACAGTAACATCCTCCCCCACTGCTAGTTGTGATAACCAAAAAGTGTCTCCAGCCATTGCCAAATATCCCCTGGAAGGAGCAAAACAGATTAAGAGTGAGAACCACAGATTTAAAGAATAAGGAAAAAACAAAGCAGGTTTAAATAAACAAAAAATTATCTGAAGTGAGAGAATAGGAAGTATAGGACCATGCATAGAAGAAATTCACTGGAAGGATTTTCACTGAAGATGAAGCTCCAAAACTTTGGCTACCTGATGCGAAGACCTGACTCATTGGAAAAGACCTTGATGCTGGGAAAGAGGAAAAGGAGAAGAGGATGGCAGACAATGAGATGGTTGGATGGCATCATTTACTCAATGGACATGAATTTGAGTAACTCTCGGAAATAGTGGAGGACAGAGGAACCTGGTGAGCTATAGTTAATGAGGCTGCAAAGAGTCAGACAGGACTTAATAATTGAACAATAACAACAATGAAAGAATAACGTAAATTTACTAAAAGAAAATGATCTAAGATGCATGTTATTGAGAAAAATGTCAGATGGTTTTATAAGGGTTTATAAGTTTTAATGTTTAAAAAAATGCGTCTCTAATATTGGCATACACTGGGATACAGAGGAATTATTTCATAGATGGTGTGTGCCTCAAAGCAACCTTGAATCAGTATCAAGTGGACAATCTCTACTTTGCATTAGGTAAAACTTAGCTTTCAAAATTTTTTTTTACAACAAACACTTTTTTTCATTCACTTGTCTAAGGTTTGAGTGTCTAAGATGTACTAGGTTCTTTGTAATACAGTAGGTAAGGAAACAGACATAATTCTTACCTTTCTTATATCAGGAATGGAAAATAAATATAGTCAAATACATAAATGAGGGCAAATTTACCAATGCTGTGGAAAAAGAAAAGCAAATAGAATAACCTGATGGCAAAATTTAAGTGGTCAGAACTTAAATTAGCAAAAGTCTGCCATAAGTGACAAATGCAATGAGCATTAAAAGTAAGAGCTCCATTATATTCTTTAAGCACCAAGGGAAAAATGTGGCTCCAGCTAGGGAAGCTTCACACATTGGTGCTAGGGGACCATTGCCCATAGCCTTCTCAGAGGTTTTCAAAGGTCAGGAATGTCAGAAGTCAGAAATTATATACAGCGCTTCCTAAAGAGGACAACTAAAATGAAAATCAACTTAATGTTTAATCACATGCCCATAAAACAGGGCATTTTGTCAACCTTTCAGTTGCAATTTGGTTTAGTGATTATTCAGCTAGATATAATATAAAGTATAATGCATTCTTTACATATATTTAAATGTAAAAATGTGGGAGCACTGAAGATACGATGTGAGATGGGGAGGGTCTAAAAGGTATACTCTGACAGCATCCTAAAATGACATTCTCAAAAGGAGAAATAAAGCAGGATCTATTTTTTTTCCTCTGGCCTGAAGGGATGCACCTGTTATCTACTACCAAAAACATGAACTGTATATATTTTATTGCATCCTTTCATTCTGGCCAAATAACATCCATAAAAATTTAACTTAGACTTACATTGTCCAATATGGGAATCACTAGCCGTACATGGCTGTGGAGTTGAAATTTGGCAATTCAATATTGAGATGTCCTCTAACTTTTCAATTATATACCACATTTCAAAAAATTACTACAAAAAATAAGCATGTAAAAGATCTCATTATTGATTTCTACATTTATTTTTTGTTGACATGCTAATAGTTTGGGTAAAAAAGGTTTGTCGTGCACTTGCTAAGTTGTGTCTAACTCTTTGTGATCCCGTGGCCTACAGCATGCCAGACTTCCCTGTCCTTCACCATCACCCAGAGTTTGCTCAGACTCATGTCCATTTAGTGGGTGATGCCATCCAATCATCTCATTCTCTGCTGACCTCCTTTCTCCTTCTCTCAATCAGAAGGTTAAATAAATATAAACTATTACATTAATTTGACCTATTTCTTTTCCTTTTTTAATGTGGTTACTAGAAAATTACAATTATAGACGCAGTTTGCTCTTGTGGCTTGCATTGTTTTCTCCCATGTAGCCCTGACTTAAATAAGAGTTTAAATCACAACTGTGATTTCTACTTAAGTCATATATATTTTAATATTCAGAATAGAATATCTAGCACATCATGTTTGTATAACAATATATTGGGATGTCAGAGGAAATTTGCAACTATATCCATTAAGCCTGGGTGAAAATAATGCACGTTTTCTTCAGCTGTTTTCAAGTTTAAATTACCAGCACTGACATCTAAACTGTCTGGATTCTTGAACTTTCTGTTTTGCCCATGTTTCTTCCCCTACTCATGTCAATCCTACCCTTGGCATTTACAGAACAAATGGGGAGATAAACATAAGTAGAAAAGATGGATAGTGGGAACTCTAACTTTCAATACCTAGTCTATTACATATAATTAGGTTGTCTTTTTGCCTTTGTGCTTTACTGACTTTTTTTTCTCCTCCACTTTTTTTGGGGAGGTGTGAGGTATAAAAATTCAAATTTTAGTGAGTATTGACTCCTAAAGTTCTTTCTTTAAACAAGCATCTTTTTATTTTACATCAGTGATTTTTGATATTGGACAGGTAGCTATATTCCATCATCAGCATCATCAGTATAGGTCCAGCGACCCTTTACCCTTGAAAGCTGAGGATCTGAAATCTGAGTTTGGACCTCCTTTTAGAGGAGTCTTTCAGAAATTCTAATTAGCTCATGGCTTCCCCCTTTGTTACCCAAGAACCCCTGCTTATTTAAGGGGATTAGCTCATAAATTATTGATAGCTGAAGAAGAATATGAAAGTAACATAGAAAGAATGTTTTTTATAAGCTAATTCCACAACACCTTAAAGATTAACATCACCAAAAACAGCCTCTAAATGCAAAACATTGTCGTGAGGCTGAAGTTAAATGGAGCCACACTGTGGTACAATATCCTCCCCATTTCCCTCAGCTGGTGCCCACATCTTGTTCTATCCTTTGACTCTCTCTGGACACATGTTCTACTCAGCCTGCTGTATTCTTCTACTTTTTCATGCATTCCCCTTTATTTCCCTCTTTCTCTAAGTAGACTGATCCTTACTTATATCCCTGCCATCAAATTACTTTCTCCTTTTTTGTTACATTTTTATATTTAGAGGAATATTTATTTATGAATAGTTTTGCTGTTATTTTCATTAGGATGGTGATGATTAAGGGTGACCATACAGGTCTGAGAGATATGCACATAATCTTATCCTTTGCTGGTTTAATATGAATTCTGCAGAAGGCAAAGCTTTTTAGGAACTCAAATACCACACTGGAATGGAAAGATCTGTAATTAACACTGTAAAGCCTCTCTACACACTGGGGATGCAACATATAGACTGATGATTGTAGTTAATGCTGTAGTGTATATCTGGAAGTTGCTAAGAGAGTAGATCTTAAAAGCCAGGCCTTTTATGATATTCATGAGCATAACAGTTCATAAGCTGCACAGTCTTCCTCTGCATCACTCTAGACAGACCCTGGGCATTCTGTCCTTCTCTCAAACCCTTTATTTATAAGTGATGTTAACAACATAATAATTTGTATTATAGGTGTATTTGTATGATTATTTTTCCAGTAGTCTGAGTAGAGTGATAAAGGGCTAAGAGAGTAGCAATGATGACTCTCTTGTCAGCCGTTCTGAGCTGTTCTGTTCCTGGCAACCACATGGCACATGGTAAGTAGAAAACACAAATTTGTTAAGTGTGAGCAAGTAAGTCATTGAATGATGGTAGCTAACTTTTATTGAAAACTTACTGTGTTCTATATAATGTTATATGTTCTGTATCAGTGCAATTGTTCTGTGAAGGAGGATCTATTCTACCCATCTGACAGATAAAACGGAGAAACAAAGAATCTAAATGACTTGACGGTTGTCCACAGACAAGCACATGGGCAGTGTGCTTGAATCTGGGCAGTCTGACTCAGAAGCCCATGCCTTTGGATTCTATTCTACACTATGCAATGAATCCATAAATAGATGAGAATTTCAAGGGCTTCAAATCCCAGTAAGAGAATGAGTATGCACTTAAAGACCTGAGTTCCAAATTCATTTTCCAAATTGAGTACCTATTTCAATATTGGGCAGCATAAACTTTCTTAGACTCACTTAGATCTTCTGTGAAATTAGAAGATCTGAAGTAATCAGGTCCACATAGTTCCTCTGAAGTTAGGAGATTCAGGACTTCCAGCCCCACCCAACTAAGGTGTGAAAATAGACACATAATTCTAGGCAGAGAAGGATAAAAGAAAATAAAAAGCTGTAATTGGCAAGGTTACTGAACTAACAGGATTAGATGGTGACTGAAAATTCAGAAACTGCACAATAGTCCTGCTAATCCACCTAGCAAGGTGCTGGACAGGCCAGGTGACCCGAAGCCAACAGGAAGATAAGATCCTTTCCAGCTGTCCAGCTTCTTACCACTTAGACTGAACTGGGGGTGCCATCCTGGGGTCAATCACATTAGTGGTCAGCGTGTGGAACCAAGGTGAAGACCCTGAATTCGGGAGTCACTTCCAGTACTGGTATAGTTGCATGCAAAGTCATGTCAGACTCTTTGTGACCCTATGAACGGTAACCTCCCAGACTCCTCTGTCCATGGGATTCTCCAGGCAAGAATACTGGAGTGGATTGCCATGTACTCCTCCAGGGAATCTTCCTGACCCAGGGATTGAACCCGCATCTCTGATGTCTCCTGTATTGGCAGGCAGGTTCTTTACAATTAGCACCACCTGCAAAGGCCCTTGGTATAGTTAAAAAAGAAAAAAAAAATCATAATAAAATCAGTAAATAAAAAGATAGGCTTTGGAACAAGAGAGGTCTGAGGACTAATTTCTAATGAAATCATAGCATAGTTTTATGCTAAGTAACTGTCAGACAGCATTTGAATTGTGGAGGTGCAGTCAACAATATTCTATGTCTGTACAGCTATATGCATGAAGAAATACAATCCACGCTAATCCCATCACTCAATTAGAATGTGTGTACACTTGTATTTCCTAACTCATATTATTGCATTATGATCCTAAAATCCACTCCAACACTACAACATCGAGATGCTTTAGTTAAGAGGGGGCAGATATTTTCAGTGGATGATGCCACTCTCAGCAGATCCCAGCCTCTGGCAACAGTTGTCAGCCAGGGAGCTTTTAAAGTGTTATATCACGACAAATGTAACGCAAGGAGATTGAAGGACTCCGGTTCTTAAGTGAAAGAGGAACAACCCCCGGGGAATGAAATGTAGCCAAAATTACAAGGAAAAACTATGTGGAGTCATCAACCTGGGTACACTTGCCCTGATGCCAATGGTGCAGTTATAAGAATAAGAATGGAGCCTTGTTCTAAGGTGTCAGCACCCTATGGAAACATGTGAACATTAAAGAAGACATATTTGTTACAAAGAACATCACCAGAGATGCGTTTTATTCCCTATACTGGATTTTGGGCACAGTGTTTAAAATTTTATATTTGTCTATTATTTCTAAACTTTTGTGGAGCCAAAGTGGCTTTCCAAATACTTTCCAAACCATAGATGAGTCTCTGGAGCCAAGCATTGCTTTTAGCAGAAGGGGAATTTTAAACCACGGTCATATATCAAAGCTGGGGGATACTCAGATGTGAAATACCCACTGAAAGCTTTTCCATTGTTTGTCTTCAAAACTGAGAGATACCTAAAGGTTATGGGTTCTGTCGTTTTTGTTTTTTTGGGTGTGCTTGCTTTTTAAATTTTGGGTGTGTTTGCTTTTAAGAATACTTCCTGAAAAGGGGTCTATTATATGTGAATTACTCTGAAAATATCTATATTACAAGATGTCTTATTAGGCTGATAGATACAATTAGTTCTCAACTGTGTGTAACATTCTAAGGCTAACTGCAAAATGGGTAACTCTTTAATAGTGACTATGCCTATGATTTAACTCAGGAATGAGGGAAACAGATGACTAACTCAATTCAAAAGAAATGCAAAATAACATAGAATTGTATAGTTTGAAGGGAAGAAATGAATAATGTAATACACTTCTACAGTTTTAGACAAATGTAAAATATCTGGTCCTGAATCAATTATATAAAGCTCTGTACTCTACCCAGTCATGCCTCATGCTCCCTGTAAGAAAATGCAATTATCATGATATTGATATGTTTACTTATTTTCATATTTACTGGAGAAGTCAATGGCACCCCACTCCAGTACTCTAGCCTGGAAAATCCCATGGATGGAGGAGCCTGGTGGGGTGCAGTCCATGGGGTCGCTAAGAGTCAGACAAGATTGAGCAACCTCACTTTCACTTTTCACTTTCATGCATTGGAGAAGGAAATGACAACCCACTCCAGTGTTTTTGCCTGGAGAATCCAGGGACAGAGGAGCATGTGGGCTGCCATCTATGGGGTCGCACAGAGTCAGACATGAATGAATCGACTTAGCAGCAGCATGCCTATGAATTAATTTCTCAAGAATACTTGTTAAATATTTTATATAACCATGATTTACATGTTTGTATAAAATATAATTTGCATTTTATATAAAAATAGATAATTTATATTTTTATAAACTTGACATATATCTAAGTATTCTCTGTTTTGATATATGACCATATTGCTCATGCTTAGTCACTCAGTTGTGTCTGATTCTTTGCGACACCATGGGTTACAGCACATCAGTCTTCCCTGTCCTTCACCATCTCCTGGAGCTTGCTCAAACTTAGGTCTATTGAGTCACTGATGCCATCCAACCATCTCATCCTCTGTCATCTCCTTCTCCTCCTGCCTTTCAGCATCAGGGTCTTTCCAACGAGTTGTCTCTTGGAATGCCTTGGAGATGAGCAAATATCCCTACCACATCTCCGTTGGTCCTAGTAAGCCCACACCAAAACAAAAATTTAGACTCTTTCAGGTGCAGTGAAACCTTAACCTGAACTCTCCTATTTTACAAATGACACAAATGAGTAGAGAAGTACTGGTGGTAAACCCATTTCATTCTCTTTTGGAAGTGAAATAAGGGTGCTTGAAGGCAATAAATATTTTATGATTTTGATTTGCAAAGTTCATTAATCCCTGCTCTCTAACTTATTCTGGTGGCTCAGATGGTAAAGAGTCTGCCTGCAGTGTGGGAGACCTGGGCTCGATCTCTGGGTTGGGAAGATCCCCTGGAGAAGGAACTGACAATCCACTCCAATATTCTCACCTGGGAAATCACATGGATGGAGGAGCCTGGCAGATTACAGTCCATGGGGTTGCGAAGAGTCGGACAAGACTCAGCGACTTCACTTTCACATTCTCAGACTTATCCAGACCCTACTCCTTATTTTATATAGTACTTATATACAGTGAAAGTGAAATTGTCAGTGGCTCAGCTGCGTCCGACTCTTTGTGACCCCATGGACTGTATCCTGACAGGTTCCTCTGTCCATGGTGTTCTTCAGGCAAGAATACTGGAGTGGGTTGCCATGCCCTCCTCCAGGGAATCTTCCCAACCAAGGGATCAAACTTGGGTCTCCTGCATTCCAGGCAGATTCTTTACCTTCTGAGCCACCAGGGAAGCTACATATGTATGCAATAAATATGCTATAAATATATAGTACATATGCTACTTATATAGAGTAAATGATACTGATACCTCCAATAAGCTAAGAAAAAATATTATGGGAAAAGAAGAGAAACTCAACATGGCATCTTTCCAGTATGGATGATAAGAAATACAATCTCTCTTTCCCTCTCAGAAGAGAGATTTGAGTACACATTTAGTTTCATGGTATGTTTTTTCTTTTTTTTTCTGGTTTATTTTTTCTGTTCTAAAATTTTATTATTATTATTATTTTACTTTACAATATTGTATTGGTTTTGCCATACATCAACATGAATCTGCCACAGGTGTACATGTGTTCCCAATCCTGAACCCGCCCTCCCACCTCCATCCCCATATCATCCCTCTGGGTCACCACAGTGCACCAGCCCCAAGCATCCTGTATCCTGCCTCGAACCTAGACTGGCGATTCATTTCTTATATGATATTATAATGTTTCAATGCCATTCTCCCAAATCATCCCACCCTCTCCCTCTCCCTCAGAGTCCAAAAGACTGTTCGATATATCTGTGTCTCTTTTGCTGTCTCGCATACAGGGTTATTGTTACCATCTTTCTAAATTCCATATATATGCATTAGTATACTGTATTGGTGTTTTTCTTTCTGGCTTACTTCACTCTGTATAATCGGCTCCAGTTTCATCCACCTCATTAGAACTGATTCAAATGTATTCTTTTTAATGGCTGAGTAATACACCATTGTGTATATGTACCACAGCTTTCTTATCCATTCATCTGCTGATGGACATTAACTGCATTGTTAGAACACTCTTGATGTCATGTCCTGAAATGGCACTTTACCTCTTTGGTCTTCCTCTGAAAAACCAGTAGCAATAGTCTCATCATGAGAAATACATTAGACAAGTCTTGACTGAGTGACATTTTCTAAAATGCCAGAGCAGTACTTTTCAAAACTTTGAATGTCATCAAAAACAAGGGAAATATGGAAAGCTATCATAGGCACGAGATGCCTAAGGAACCATGAAAAGTAGAAGCAATAGTTGAGATTTTGGAACAGGAAAAGGACATTAGGTAAGAACTTAGAAAATTTGAATAAACTATGAACTGTAGTTAATAATAATGTGTCAATTATTATTTAATTGTAACACAGGCTTCATGCTAATATAAGATATTATCTTAGAGGTACGGGATATATGTGTATTCTCAGTACTACTGAATAGTATTCTCAGTACTATGGAAATATTGTTTCAATATTTCTGTAAATTTAAAGATGTTCAAAGATAAAGTTTATTAAAAAAAAAAAAGGGAATCCAGGAATTCAGTAATGATGATATTTAAACAGAAGGGCAAAGGGAATCTCCAGCACAAAAGAATAGAAAAAAGAAAAATTCCAAGAGGTATTAATACTAAGGAGGAGAAATTAATGGATTACAACAAATGATTTGCATGTTTTTAAATGACAGAGAAAAAGTCATGCTTCTTCTCAAGTATGTTGATGAAATAATGATTAATAAAGAGGCAATTATTCATTCTTAGAAAATAAACAAAAAATGACTAGAAATGTAACTGAATCGTATTACAACAAGATTATATTAAAAAATGAGGCTACACTATTTGACGCATTTTGAGCTTACTTATTTACCACATGAAACAATACCCTGATGCAAACATTCACAAGAAATATTTGGTTAACAGGCTTCAGCACAAATACAGTTCTTAAGAGAGTGAAAAATCTGGCTTAAAACTCAACATTCAAAAAACTAAGATCATGGCATTAGGTCCCATCACTTCATGGCAAACAGATGGGTAAGCAATGGAAATAGTGATAGACTTTCTTTTCTTGGGCTCCAAAATCACTGCAGATGGTGACTGCAGCCTTGAGACTAAAACATGCTGGCTCCTTGGAAGAAAAGCTATGATCAAACTAGACAGCACATTGAAAAGCAGAGACATTGGTTTGCCTACAAAGGTCCATCTAGTCAAAGCTATGGTTTTTCCAGTAGTCATGTATGAAGGTGAGAGTTGGGCTATAAAAAAAGCTGAGTGCCAAAGAATTGATGTTTTTGAACTGTGGTGTTCGAGAAGACTCTTGAGAGTCCTTTGGACTGCAAGGAGATCCATCCAGTCCATCCTAAAGGAAATCAGTCCTGAATATTCATTGGAAGGACTGATCCTGAGGCTGATATTCCAGTACTGTGGCCACCTGATGGGAAGAACTGACTCCTTGGAAAAGCCCCTGATATTGGGAAAGACTGAAGGCAGGACGAGAAAGGGATGCAGAGGATGAAATGGTTGGATAGTATCACAACTTGATGGACATGAGTTTGAGCAAGCTCCAGGAGTTGGTAACGGACAGGGAAGCCTGGCATGCTGCAGTCTATGGGGTTGTAGAGTCAGACATGACTGAGTGACTGAACTGACTGACTTTCTAAAAGACACAGGAGACATTTACATGAAATAATGGGACAAGATCAGAAAAAAAATAACTTCTTCAGAGTTCTGTTCAGAGTACCTGTGCTCAGTCGCTAACTTGTGTCAGACTCTTTATGACCCCATGGGCGATAGTCTGCCAGACTCCTCTGTCCATGGATTTTCCAGGCAAGAATACTGCAGTGGGTTCGCATTTTCTCCTCCTGAGGATCAGACCTGATTCTCTTGAGTCTCCTGCATTAGCAAGCGGTTTCTTTACCACCGCAGCACCTGGGAAGCCTCTATTCAGAGACTGCCTTGTAAATGATGGAAATTTTTGTAATGGTAATAATTCAAGGGCTCAGAATAATAGGATATCCATTTTGATTACCACTTTCATGATGCCTGGAAGAAGGAAGTCTTAAGTTGGAAAATAGTTTGGATTCTTATATTACATTGAAATTCTGTATCAACAAAATAAGGGAAAATGCTAAGCTCTGACAGATTGAGGAAAAACTTACAAGAAGCCAGCCACTAGGGACTGATGGATAGTTGCTTAGAAAATCAGCTTAGAGTAAGACTGGATTAAATCCCAGTTCTAGAAAAAGAGCCAAGATTGTCTGAAGGATGTTAAACTTCATCACACCCCTGAGTAGTCTTCCTGAATTTTCAATTATATGGGGTTAGTCAGTACTAGAAGGGGGGAAAAAAAAGGAAATTACAACATGTACATTCTGTGAGTAAAACTAAATAGGGTATGGAGTTCTATACTTCAGAATAGCACATTAAGGGGTTCAGTAGACACTCTTCAAAGCAAAACAGCAATTTTACTAAAAAAATTATTTAAAACCACTCAAAATTGCTAGAAATTATCTTAAGCATATACAATAAACAGAGAAACATTCATTTGAGTAACTCTACTACATTTTGGTAGAGAGGTGTTTTCCCAGGTGTCTCAGTGGGTATAGAATCCTTCTGCAATGTAGGAGACACAAGAGATGTGAGTTTGATCCCTGGATCAGGAAGATCTCCTGGAGGAAGGCATGGCCACCCATCCCAGTATTCTTGCCTGGAGAATCCCATGGACAGAGGAGCCTGGCAGGCTGCTGTCCATAAGGTCACAAAGAACTGGACATGACTGAAGCAACGGGGCACACACACACTACATCTTGGTAATAACAGAAAGAGTCTGTGACATTGAGCCATGACCTGCTTTCTTAGATGATATTATTAAATGTACATGTTCCAGATCTGTGTTACAGAAGCTCTCTGCTTTGGGCAGAAGCAGCCAGAAAGCTGAAGGCTCCCACTTTGCCCAGCTCCTAGTCTCAACCTTGGATTTCATCCTGGGAGGAAAAAGCTGGCAGTAGAATTTCCATAGCATGAGGCCATGCCCTACAGGAAGAGCAGGTGCAGGTCCTCATTGTTGCAGATCTGCAGGTATTGTTCCCAAGGGAAAGGAAGGCCAAAAGCATAAACAGCTCCAGGGCTGCACCTGAGAGGACAAACTTTATTTCAAACAGAACATGAACTCCTTGTCTAAAACTGCTGTTGACAACAATGGTGATATTGTGCACACGTGCTAAGTCGCTCAGTCGAGGCTGGCTCTTTGCGACCCCATGGACTGTAGCCTGCCAGGCTCCTCTGTCCATGGGATTCTCCAGGCAAGAATACTGGAGTGGGTTGCCATGCCCTCCTCCAAGGGATCTTCCCAACCCAGGGATCAAACCTGCATATCTTATGTCTCCTGCACCAGCAAGCGAGTTCTTTATCTCAGGTGCCACCTAGGAAGCAAAGAATTTTGTAAGTCTATGACACAAGCAAAATGGAAGAGCAGCCAAGAGTTTAATAGCAAGAACCAGGAAAAGGACAACAAAGAGGAGCTCTTTGAGATCAGTCACCTCTGGGAAGTAGAAAAGTGTGCATATGTGCTAAGCTGTACGCATCCCTAGAGATTACTGCCGGGATAAACCGGATATGAAGGAATTCCCCAGGCTGCACTCAGACCATCAACATGGGCAGGTGCGGGTGCAGGGTAGAGGGGTGGTTCACTGGCACAAGGAGCTTAAATACAACTCATACCAATCATCTCTTGCAGTCATGGAGAATGTGTATCCCCATTTCTGTTCCCTCATAGAAGCAATTAGAGGCAGAACCTTTTAGGTATCAGGTCCCAACTAAACATGGAGCAAAAAAGTACCAAATCGTTACTCAGTAATGGCAGCTTACAAGTCACACAGATATCCACTGGTAGAGGGCAAAAGTCTGACCACCTAAGGGGCTGCAGCACAGTCACTGGCCGATAGGTGGCTCCTGCTGATGCAGGACCAGTACCATAGGGAGCCAGGTTGAAAGGCGGACAAGAGCAAACAAACATGAACAGGCACATCCGACGCCACACGTTTTGTAGAGGTAATATACCTTTCCAAATAAGTTCACCTAATTCACTAAACAAATAAATGACCAAGCAAGCAACACCAAGAGCAACTGCCAGGGGAGGGGATTAGAACTTCAGTAACTACTGCTGTTACAATATATTACGTATAAAGTCCACTCTTCACCCCTTTCAAAGGAACGTGTAAATGTGACCCACACATGGCGGGGAAAAAACAGAGAAATTAGCCTTGGAAGGGGCTCAGATGGTGAACTGAGAAAACGAAAGCTTCAAAGTAGCTACTGTAAACATGGCTTTAGAGTTAATAGGTGTCCACTATATATAACCTGGGGGCCAATTTACAGGGTCCATCTTTGCCTCACTTCTACAGCAGCAAGCAATGGAATATTATTTGGACTGAAAAGAATAGAATACTGATATATGCCGCAACATTGATGAACACTGAAAACATCGTGCTAAAAGGAAGACACTAGCCACAGAGAAACCACGTGTTGCATGAGTTTAATTCATATGAAATGTCCAAACTGCAAATATATAAAAACAGAGAGTAGATTAGTGGTTGCCTAAGGCTGGTACTTGAGGTAAAGTGTGAGGACTGATTGCTAATGTGTTTGGGACTTCTTCCAGAAAGTACAGAACAGATCTAAAATTAGATTGTGATGACGTTTGCATACTCATGTGAATATACCAATAAAATACTGAATTGCATAGTGCAAGTGGGTGAATTGTGTGGTATGGAAATAATATCACAATAAAACTATTATCAAAACACAGATACAGACACAAGACAAGCACAAATGACCAAATGGAAAACTTCACAGTCAAGATTTTGGGCTGGATTTAGGGTACCTGAAATTGTCTTTGTTTCCTGAAATAAATTGAATCAAGTAGAGTCACAATGCACCTGCTAATAGATTTTACATGATAGTGGTCAGCCTCTACCCCAATACTCATCTATGACTTATATTCGAGACTATGTTCACTGATTTACCACTGCTACTAAACTGGGTTTCATCATGACCACCTAAGTATCATGTACATCCTTTGAATGGTTACAGAAATTCATCAGTGCTGGGGATAGTCCCACATTTTCTCATTTACACTGCATTCTGATTCAGTGGGGTATACTGTTGTTTATGTATGATTTTCTTCCAACACACAAAGGTAGTGCATTCTTTCAAATGGTGGCATTGAACTTGAGTAAAAGAGAGGTCGGAATCCATGCCTCGACTTACTTGCCAGACTAAGCTTTGAAAGCACCTTTACTGATGCCCTGGGCAACCTGATCCACTGTAAGCAAAATAGCCCTCGGGTTGCAAAAATAGACACCATTCTAATCTTTATGGAGAACCACAAAGACTTAAATAATACTACTATTAATGGAGTGAGGAGTTTCATTCACCAGAATCCCAGAGGGACTAAATTCAGTAGAAAATGAGGCTGAGATTAGCACAAACTATATTTTTAAGAGGAATGCCTTAAGGAAGAAAGTATTGACTACAAGACCAGCATGACAGTGAGCAGACACCGTGGGCTAAATGTTGGTGAGCCTGGGGAGGGCAGAAGGGAATAGGGAAGGAGATTTTGGACATGGGTTTTAATTTGGAGGATTTTAGGGGGCATAAAAAGGCATTAGGATGGCCCAGCCTCATATCAGAACAAATTTCAGAACACACAAATAATTAAGGCTATTAAACTATTCGATTTCTAAAAATCAAGAAAATATATTATCTCTAATTTAAAAAAATACTTCTATGTACTGACTAATTTTAAAATGAATTTCTGACTCCTAAACCTTAAATGAAATACTAGAGAAGTTTTCTTGCAAATTATTTGAGGGATAATGACGGATATATTCAAGTTCATAAATTAGCATCAAATTTTAATTTTTCAAATAGAAAAATAGTGGGGGTTGGAGAGGAAAAGGAAGAACTATCACAGGAAAAGAAAAACAATGAGCAGTACATATTCTCTAAATCCATAATTCTAGACAATACTGAGATTGTACAAAGTTTGCAAGACTTTTTTTCCTAGAATTACCTCAAATTCTTCTCTGTCTCTTAATGTACCTAATTACAAAGCTTCAAATGAGAATCATCAAAACTTTTCTCTAACTCTCTTTAAAGTCTTTTCCATATTGCTATGGTGTCTCTGCTATATGCCACATTATAATTTCTTCACTTATAAAACCTACTCTACTTAAATATATATTTATTTAAATTATAAATTACTGTATTACCCTCCTGATTTATTAAAATATAATTGTATAATACATCATGGCCCTTCTGACTTCCATATGCTATAGGACATAAATGGATTTTCTTCTTTGGGGAACCACTCTATAATTTAACTTATCGAAATATATTTTATTTATAATTCAATTATTTAACCAGTTGAAGGATACATGTTATTTACCAAGGTACTAGCTGTGTATCTGAAATTTATTCTTGATCCCTTTTGCAATAGTATTTTACTATAGAGTATTTCTTGCAGAGTATACAGTCAGTTTTGTTATAATAAATAATCACTGATATTTGATTATGAAAATTACATATTCCCTCTGTACAACAATTTGAAAATATGGCATAAAAATAAAATCATTTATAACATCTCTTTTTTCCCCTTGTAAAGTTGTTTCTAGTATTTTGCTCTATAGTTCATGATACAATAAATGGTGTTGCTTTCTTAATTTCTTTCTCATGTTTTCCATTGTTAATGTATAGAGACAGAATGATTTTTCAATGTTGATTTTATATCTGGCAACTTTTCTAAATTCATTTATTAATTCTAAGGATGTTTTTTGATGTGTTTGTGTGTAATCATAAGGTTTTCTTCACATAATATCATGTTGTCTGAAAACAAGTATAATTTTATTTTTCCTTTCCAATTTAGATATCTTTTAGTTTTTATCTTGTCTTATTTATTCGTCTAGGAATTCTAGTAGTGTACTGAATAGAAGTGGTGAAACAGACATCCTTTCTTTCTCCCTGATTTTCACGGGAAAGGTTTCACCACTTAATAGCTATGACTTTTCCCATATGTGTCCTTCATTATGTTGAAGTCATCAACTTTTTTTTTTTAATCACAAAAATGTGTTGAATTTTGTGAAATGTTTTTTTCTGCATCAATTAAGATGATCACATGATGTTTATTTCCATCTTTTTAAGTGATATGCCATATTGATTTTTCTCGTTTATTGCACCAATCTTACACTGCAAGATCAGTCCAATTTGGTCATGATGTGTAAGCCTTTTCCTTTGTTGTTCTGTGTCTTACTGTTTTTTAAAGAGTTTATGTATCTGTTTTCATAAGGGATGTTGGTCTGTGGTGTATTTTTGTCACGTCTTTGGCTTTACATTCAGTGTAACGGTAACCTCATAGAATGAGTGAGGAAACAGTGTCTCGTATTTAATTGTTTGGAAGAACTTGAGAAGAATTGGTGTTAATTCTTTCCACTTGGTAGCATTCACCGTGAAGATACATGATGCTGGGTGTTCAGTCACTGGAGGTTTTTTGATAGTTATTCAATATCTTGACTTCTAGAACTGTTTAGATTTTGCATTTCTTCATAATTCAGATTTGGTAGGATGTTTCTAGAAACCTGCTCATTTCATCTAAGTTGCCAAATTTTCTTTTTATGTCTATAAAGCTGGTAGTAATATCCCTTCATTTCTGATTTTATACTTTTTTTCCTTATCTCTTTATGTAATGGTAAATTTAAGTAGTTTTGTCCATTTAGTTGATTTTTTCTGTTTTTTGAGGCATACCTGACAAAACCATGGTGTAGCTAAAGTACATAAAGTGGTTATTTGACATACATATATGTCTGTCTCTTATACACATCTAGATGTGTATAAGAGACAGGTTCAGAAGATGCCCAGTATGCTACTGGGGAAGAGCAGAAAGCAATTACTAACAGCTCCAGGAAGAATGAAGTGGCTGGCAAAAGCAGAAATGATGCTCAGCTGTGGATGTGTCTGGTGATGAAAGTAAAGTCTGATGCTGTGAAGAACAATATTACATAGGAAAATGGAATGTATGAATTAAGCTAAGCTGGACATGAATTTGAGCAAACTCTGGGAGACAATGGAGGACAGAGGAGTAAGGCGTGCTGCAGTTCATGGAGTGACAAAGCGTTTGACATGATTTAGCGACTGAACAACAACAATTAAACACTGTTGACAGTTTCTTTGTGGATACTTGAATTAGATCATATAAAAAGTAACATCATTTTAATGTTTTTAGATACAAGTTGGGGAATGATCATTTTTGATGTACCCCGTGTTTGCAAAGCATGTATTTGGAAAGAGATATTGCATGCATTGGAGAAAGAAATGGCAACCCACTCCAGTGTTCTTGCCTGGAGAATCTCAGGGACGGGGGAGCCTGATGGGCTGCCATCCATGGGGTTGCACAGAGTCAGATACGACTGAAGTGACTTAGCAGCAGTAGCAGCAGCATTGCTTCTTTGGGGATTCCCAAGTGGCACAGTGGTAAAGAATTCACCTTCCAAGAATGAGACCAAGATATTCAGGTTTGGTCCTTGGTTTGGGAAGATCCCTTGGAGGGAGAAATGGCAATCCACTCCAGTATTCTTGCTTGGGAAATCCCATGGACAGAGGTGCTTGGAAGGGTATACTTCATGGGGTTGCAAAGAACTGGACACAGCTAAGCATGCTGATGTTGAAGCTGAAACTCCAATATTTTGGCCACCTGTTGCAAAGAGCTGACTCATTTGAAAAGACCCTGATGCTGGGAAAGATTGAAGGCAAAAGGAGAAGGGGACGACAGAGGATGAATGGTTAGATGGCATCACCGACTCAATGGACATGAGTTTGGGTAAACTCTGGGAGTTGGTGATGGACAGGGAGGCCTGGAGCACTGCGGTTCATGGGGTCACAAAGAGTTGGACACGACTGAGTGACTGAGCTGAACTGAAGCATGCTCTAACTATTCATATACAAACTATTGCTTCTCTTGGGCTTCCCTTGTCACTCAGTGGTAAAGAATCTTCCTGCCAATGCAGGAGACACAGGAGATGGGAGTTCAACTCCAGGGTCAGAAACACCTCCTGCAGTAGGAAATGGCAAGCCACTCCAATATTCTTGCCTGGAGAATCACATGGACAGAGGAACCTTGGAACATGACCGAAACGACTGAGCATGTATGTACTGCTTCACTTGGAGTCAGATTAAATGAGAAAAGAAGGAAGCGGGGCAGGGGAAAGGAAAGGAAGAAAAGAAACTTAAAAGTTAGCTTCATTATTTATTATCAGGACTGTTCTGGAAGGAGAGTTATTTTGGAAGTCTTTACAACCAGAACATTATCCTAGTAAGTCCAGAAATCTGTGTTTGCAACATTGCCTGATATTGCAAACTAAATACACAGTATGTGAACACATGGATTTGCACTCTTATTCAGCGTACACAGACAACATGTAGCCCCTTATTTTCTCAAACTTTTATTTATGAATTTTTGTTTAGTAATCTTAAAATAGTTTAAAAATATGTAAAGTTGATTTATTTGACTTGACGAAATACAGAGACTGTACATCTTTCACTATTTGTAAGGTACTTGGTTTTTATTTATAATTAATCATCCTTGTTTTTGTCCATTTTTCAATGGGACATGGAGAAGACTCTTGAGAGTCCCTTGGACTGCAAGGAGATCCAACCAGTCCATTCTGAAGGAGATCAGCCCTGGGATTTCTTTGGAGGGAATGATGCTAAAGCTGAAACTCCAGTACTTTGGCCACCTTATGCAAAGAGTTGACTCATTGGAAAAGACTCTGATGCTGGGAGGGATTGGGGGCTGGAGGAGAAGGGGACGACCGAGGATGAGATGGCTGGATGGCATCACTGACTCGATGGACGTGAGTCTGAGTGAATTCCAGGAGATGGTGATGGACAGGGAGGCCTGGCGTGCTGCGATTCATGGGGTCGCAAAGAGTCGGACACGACTGAGTGACTGAATTGAACTGAACTGAACTGAACAGTGTTAATTTGCCACAGCAAATTACCAAAACCTTACTTTCTTAACCAACAGACATTTACTGCCTTACATTTCTGGAGGCGAGAAATCTGAAGTTGAGGTGTTGGTAGGGTTGGCACCCCATGAGGATTATGAGGAATAGTGTTACATACTGCTTTCCACAGCTAAGTTTCTTGTTATCACAGGAGCTCCTTGCCTTACAGATGACATTCTCCTCTTGTCTTCACATCCCCTTCCCTCTGTGCCTGTCTGACTCTGTGTCTACATCCTCCCTTTCTTTTTTTTTTCCCTTAATAATACCATTCATGTTGGACGAAAGTGTTATTTGCTCTACCGTGTCCAACTCTGCAGCCCATGGACTGTAGCCCTCCAGGCTCTTCTGTCCTTGGGATTCTCCAGGCAAGAATACTAGAGTTGGTAGCCATTCCCTTCTCCAGGGGATCTTCCCAACCAAAGGATCAAACCTGGGTCTCCTGCATTACAGATGAGTTCTTTATAATTGAGTCACGGGGAAGTATCTTGCAGATGAAGGCCAACCCTGATGACCTCATTTTAACATAAGTGCTGATGTGAGGACTTATTTCCAAATGAGGCCACATTCTGAAGTTGTGAGGGACTTCAGTATATCATTTTGGGAGGGGCACACACTTCATCCCATCACAGGACAGCATATCATTTTTTGCTGTTATTTAAATTTTAGGGCTTTTCCAGTACTATATAACATTGGTCAGGTGTGTTGTAAATGTTATTTCCAGATTGGCACATGTGTTTTGGTTAGTTTATGAAATATTATGACAGTAGAAATTTCAGACGTGTGGTCAAATTTGTTATTCTTTTCTAAGACTCCTGTGTGCTCTGTCCACTTTATGATGTACTCATCTGCTTCTCTCATTTCCTTTTACTGTCAGTCTTTGAGCTTCTTGGAATGTATTTTAATGTACATACAAAATGTAGAGTATTCAGCTACATTTTATCCAGGAGACATGCCAATCGTCCTGTCTCTTTTAACTAATGCATGTAACAATGTTGGAGAAGGAAATGGCACCCTACTCCAATATTCTTGCCTGGAGAATCCTGTGGACGGAGGAGCCTGGTGGGCTGCTGTCCATGGGGTCACACAGAGTCAGACACGACTGAAGTGACTTAGCATAACAATGTTATATAAGAGCTAATATTTGTTGAATCTGACTGCCTTCTGGGCACTCAACCAAAACTTTATATTATTAATTACTTACCAAAACCCCTAGGTTTTTATCATTCATATTTTACAGACAAAGACATGAGACACAGTGGGGATCAGCCTGCCTATTCTAAGGGCTCCATACCTCCCTTGGCTGTAGTTGGGAAAAATCCAAGAACTCTTCATGCTTCAGAAAATAATGTCCCTCCCACAGTCTTTACTAAAAATCTACCACATATCCAGTAGATAATTCTTTGTTATGCCTATGCCTCTCTTTCCTATTCTTCCACTGTGGCATCAATTCCACATAGAGTAAGAGGCATTACTACCAAAGTTATATGTATCTTATTAGAAATAAAATCCTGAAGTTAGAAGACTAAAGATTTCATACATGAGACTTCTGACATCACTTAGATGGTAGGAGAGGCAACTGGGAGGAAAAGTTTCTCCTGTTTACTTTCCCTGGCCTTGGTTTGTGGATGGTACTCACTTCTTCGTCTTCATCCAGCTGTCCATTCTACTGACCCAGCCTCCTGAAAGTCGTGTCCAAGTGTGCGAGGTATGCCAGAGCTAGCCCTTTGGTTATGCTATAGTACCACATTTCTGCTCTTTTTGAAATTAATGTACTTTACAGGCTTAAGAATTTGATGAGATCAGCAGGCATTAGGCTATCGTCAATATAAAGAACCTCAATCTTATGTGATATTTAAATGTAAAAATTAATTACTCTAGTAAAAGGAAGGAAATTATACACTAAAGACCCTGATATATAACAATAATTCACAAGAAATTCATAATAATAAGGAGGAAGAAGATATGAAACACAAGGAACAAAGAATTATGTAAAGGGTACTGGCCTTAGTTAGTAAACTACTATACATCCTGACCTGTTTTTCCCATGGGTTCACAAGAAAATACACATGAAGATTTCTATCACTATGCTGCTTGCAACAAATGGAAGTAGGTGCATAACTGTGCATCACTACATCAGCAGGGACATAAAATATGTTACAGACATAAGATGAGGTACAGTAAAACAATCAGAAGTAATGAACTAGATTTACATGCAGCAACATGACTAGATCTCAAAAAGACATGCCGACTGAAAAAGTATGAATTAGAAAAACATTTTTAACAAAAATAATGTCTGCAGTATTAGAAATATAAATAATCAACATGACTTGGTGACTGAAGAACATGATATCATTATTTTTATGATATCATATATATAACATCAAAATATAAAATATTTAAATATAAAGCCATATCTATTATTATAAAATACTATACAATATTATGTAAAATACAATTATATTTAATATATAATCTATACATAATAATCTGTTTATATAATCTATTATTTTTATATAATCTATATATAATATAATCTACATAGAATCTATAATATATATAATATATAAATAATATTATATAAAATATTATAAATATAAAAGTCCTATCTAAAGCAAGGCTTCTCTGGTGGCTCAGCTGGTAAAAAGTCTGCCTACCATGCAGGAGACCCCGGTTTGATTCCTGGGTTGGGAAGATCCCCTTGAGAAGGGATGGGCTATCCATGCCAGTATTCTTGAGTTTCTCTGGTGGCCCAGAAAGTAAAGAATCTGCCTGCAATGCAGGAGACCTGGGTTCAATCCCTGGGTTGGGAAGATCCCCTGGGGAAGGAAAAGGCTATCCACTAAATGGCTACCCATCTAAAGCAAAGTATGGAAAGAGGACTGAAAGGGCATACATAATACACTCTTGAGAAACTGTTTCTACACATATGGAGACATGGAAGATGGATGAAAGGAAATCATATAAAGAATAAGAGGCATTGCATTGAGCACTGATGCCAGTAAGCCATGACCTGAAGCATATGATCAACTCAGTTTTGTACACCT
The DNA here is from genome assembly GCA_006410635.1 of Cephalophus harveyi. Lineage (NCBI taxonomy): Eukaryota > Metazoa > Chordata > Mammalia > Artiodactyla > Bovidae > Cephalophus > Cephalophus harveyi. The sequence goes on from SJYT01039809.1 coordinate 450,989, forward strand.
GGGGCCTGACAGAAAGAACAAAGTAGATTAAAACTCATCATGTGGGCAACTCCAGCCTGGAATCCAGCTGTTAGAGATGGAGTGGTTTTATTGTTGGAGAATGTCATCCTGAGTGATGACACAGATGACAAATGATGACAGGTTGTGGAAACCTTCTCTAATAATACATCTTATGTCACATTAGGATCATAATATATTTGGAAGGGACGGTAGCATTCATTGATCAGTATTTTTTCAGTAATTCCCTTAAGAAAATGAAGGTTTCATACACTGGTACTGTATTGTTTTTAAAACTATAAACACATCACTGTCTCTGAGATAATTATTTTTAGATTTTACACTGTATAATTTGAGCAACATTTATAAATTTTACCAAGCAATTAACAGAATATTTTGAGTCAAATGCTTGACAAAAGAAGTATCATTAAAACATGTGGGAAAAAATGCTGCCTACTTTACAAAGATCTGATTTTTCACACTTCATATTCTTGTTTATGATACTTAAATTTGAAGGAGGCAATTCTCCAGGCACCTTTTAAGTTTCTGCTAATGAGGTACTTTCTTCAATTTGAGTCTGAATTTGGCAATAAGGAGTTCATGATCTGAGCCACAGTCAGCTCCTGGTCTTGTTTTTGTTGACTGTACAGAGCTTCTCCATCTTTGGCTGCATAGAATATAATCAATCTGATTTCAGTGTTGACCATCTGGTGATGTCCACGTGTAGAGTCTTCTCTTGTGTTGTTGGAAGAGGGTGTTTGCTATGACCAGTGCATTTTCTTGGCAAAACTCTATTAGTCTTTGCCCTGCTTCATTCCGCATTCCAAGGCCAAATTTGCCTGTGACTCCAGGTGTTTCTTGACTTCCTACTTTAGCATTCCAGTCCCCTATAATGAAAAGGACATCTTTTTTGGGTGTTAGTTCTAAAAGATCTTGTAGGTCTTCATAAAACCGTTCAACTTCAGCTTCTTCAGCATTACTGGTTGGGGCATAGACTTGGATAACTGTGATATTGAATGGTTTTCCTTGGAGACGAACAGAGATCATTCTGTCGTTTTTGAGATTGCATCCAAGTACTGCATTTCGGACTCTTTTGTTGACCATGATGGCTACTCCATTTCTTCTGAGGGATTCCTGCCCGCAGTAGTAGATATAATGGTCATCTGAGTTAAATTCACCCATTCCAGTCCATTTTAGTT
>SJYT01039809.1:462772-493017 GCA_006410635.1 Cephalophus harveyi
TCTCTTGCTTTTTCCATGATCCAGCGGATGTTGGCAATTTGATCTCTGGTTCCTCTGCCTTTTCTAAAGCCAGCTTGAACATCAGGGAGTTCACGGTTCACGTATTGCTGAAGCCTGGCTTGGAGGATTTTGAGCATTACTTTACTAGCATGTGAGATGAGTGCAATTGTGCGGTAATTGGAGCATTCTTTTGCATTGCCTTTCTTTGGAATTGGAATGAAAACTGACCTTTTCCAGTCCTGTGGCCACTGCTGAGTTTTCCAAATTTGCTGGCATATTGAGTGCAGCACTTTCACAGCATCATCTTTCAGGATTTGAAACAGCTCAACTGGAATTCCATCACCTCCACTAGCTTTGTTCGTAGTGATGCTTTCTAAGGCCCACTTGACTTCACATTCCAAGATGTCTGGCTCTAGATTAGTGATCACATCATCATGATTATCTGGGTCGTGAAGATCTTTTTTGTACAGTTCTTCTGTGTATTCTTGCCACCTCTTCTTAATATCTTCTGCTTCTGTTAGGTCCATACCATTTCTGTCCTTTATCGAGCCCATCCTTGCATGAAATGTTCTCTTGGTATCTCTAATTTTCTTGAAGATTAACCACTTGTAAAACAATGAAACTAGAACAATTTCTGACACCATATACAAAAATAAACTCAAAATGGATTAAAGATCTAAATGTAAGACCAGAAACTATTAAACTCCTAGAGGAAAACACAGGCAAAACACTCTCTGCCATAAACCACAGCAGTATCCTCTACAACCTACCTCCCAGAATATTGGAAATAAAAGCAAAAATAAACAAATGGGACCTACTTAAATATCCATTTCTGATAAAGGAACAATTTAGTAGTCATGCCAAATGTCACTGTAAGACAATATACACAAATAGATGAGCACATTCAACAGCACACCATGAACTGCCAAAAAAGGGTAATTGTGGTTTATTTAATACTAAATTTAAAATACATCCACAGAAACAGTTATCCAAAACAACATCAAAATAGCATAAGTTCTCATTCTCTCTACTTTTTTCTCTTTATTATGATTTCTTCTGAGATGATGTGGGTTGTTCTTATTTTTAAAATCTTCCACTTCTCTTCACTACTCTGTGGGCTTCTTCCCTGAGGAGAGGAGAAGATCCTGATCTAAGAGAACAAATCCAGCTAATTTCACTACTGTTTGCTTTTCACCACTAGCTTTCTGCATTACCTTTCCTTTGTTTATTATTTACTATATGAAGGATTACATATTGTCTCTTAAGGGTAGTTCAGTAAAGCCAAGAACACGTGCACAAACATGAAACTACTAAGCTCTGAAATAATTATATTATTTTTGCTTTTATTTTTCTATTAAATGATATATATTCATTTTAGAAACTTTAGAAGCATAGTAAAAAGCAGAATCTATAAATCTATAAATCATTGTTATAATCTTATTATGCAGAGTAAACCAATGCTTACTAGTTTTTAGGAGTTCTAGATTTTTGGATATTGCCATTTTATTAAATGCAATTTCCTATGTATTTTAAGCTGGTTTAACTGGGTACCATTCATCAGAAGAAAATATCTTTAAATAAGGTGGAATTTGATAAAAACATAGATTTTTATAGATTTTTTAAAAGAGATTATCTTTTAATGATACTGTTTATTTTTATAAGTAAGTCAACTGTGTCACCAAGGGATAAAGAGATCTCTCAGAGTCTATACACAGAGTAAGTTGTGAGATAAAACAAAAGAAAACAAAATTCAAGTTGCTCTGAAATCTTGGCTTTTCTATCCATTAATATTAAGCTTCCCGGAAGAGGAGGAAGACAAGGGCAGGGTGGCCAGAGAGAGAGAGAGAGAGAATAAAGACATTGTTTATTGTAATGTTAAAAAAGTGCCAGGAGTGGCTTATGAGCAGTGTGGTAGGCTAATTAGTTACAGTGTTAGTCGCATAGTGGTATCCAACTCTTTGACCTCATGGACTGTAGCCCACTAGGTTCCTCTGTCCATGGGATTCTTCTCGCAAGAATACCGGAAAGGGTTGCCATTTGCTTCTCTAGGATATCTTCCCAACACAGGGATGGAACCCAGGTCTCCTGCGCTACAGGCAGTTTCTTTAGCTTTTGAGTTACAGGGACGCCCCTGCACTGGCTGTTTGGGTTGTTTGCCTATATGACCTGAGGGCACATTTCAAGCTCAGCTCTAGCTTTCTTCTGATTGGCTGGGATGTGCTATGGACTGATTTATAAGGACTCTATCAGTTGATTATTCTTTCTGAAGTTAGCCAAACAGAGACTACAAAAAGCATCTCATGCCCAAGAGAGGCAAACTTGGATATTTCTTCCCCTCCAGAATGTTGGGTGGTATCTCTAGCAGTTGTCTTTAGTGTCCACAAGAGAGCCAGCTTGGTTCCAGCTTGGACTGGTCACCCAGCTCCAGAACTTTAGAAATAGTACTCCACGCTGTCCAGCACATTTTGTCAGTAGTGGCTTTTATGTGTCTTTAGTATACCCAATTGGTTTCTCTGCTTTTCTACTTTGTTATCACTTCCCTCCATTGAAGTCCCTCTATTTCAAATATGCTAAGTGGTTTTTGTCTTCCTGGTTGGATTGCAAATGATACAGTGTTTTCTGAAATCTTCCTTTCTATGTGACTCCTATATTGTATAAAAATATATCATTTTCTATGTGAGTATTTCTTAATATTATAAAAACATATCATTAGTCTTAAGAAATATACTATTCTGCATTTGATTTTGTCTTCAGAGCTCTAAACAATTGTTTATACGTATAAAATGTATCTAAGTATAGAAAATAATCACGAAGGATTCAGTTTCTACAGAAAAGAACTCTAAAGGTGATTTCTTAAATTGGCAAGTAGTTTTACTACCCTGAGAATTTAAAAAAAAAAAAGAAAGAAAGAAACATTAGCAGTGAAAAATGTTGCATATTCTGATAGTTGCTACTAAAAAAATAAAGCAGTAAATTTTTCTTTCTTTTTTCTGTTGTTTTGGGGTAGAGAAATATTGTGGTTTCCACATAAGGAATTAGTGTATATATTTTGCATTCTACTTGAAAACACATTCTAGCAATTTCTTTCTTCATAGTGGCCCACAAGAGGAAAATCCAAGGTACTAATAAACTGTATGCCCTTTCTCTTAAAGGGAAATCAAGTACACGTGTGCAAATCTTCTCTCATTCAAGAATAAGAAATAAAATGGTTCCCAGAGAAAATAGCCCAGTGGATTTGAAAACAAAGAGTGGAAGATTTTGCAGCCTTACAGATTTGCTGCAGTGGCTGTGAATCTCTGGAGAGCAATCTTGAGGCTAACAATCCAGGAACAAAGAGGTTTAAAGTTTACATCTTGGTTTCAGTCTATAAATCCCAGGGTAATCTACATTCTCTTTTAACCACCCAGATAAACACCCTTTTATTTACATAGATTCTATTTGATAGCCTTCAAACACTTATCAAGTCTTAATGCTCTTGATAATATTGACAACATGACTTTCAGTTATCTCCTAGGACTGCCTTTTATACACAGACTTGGGTGTGCTCTGCATTTTAACCACAAGATCACATTGTCTGTTTCTATAATAGTTATGTTCACAGCATACAGCTTTGTTCCTTGGATGGTTTAATTTCATTTTCGATTGTCATTTATTCTTAATGAGTTTAGAACATTCACATAGCTACAAGCATATATTTTTACTCAGCTTCAGAAATGTATATGAAAATAAGATTAGAATCTGCATTATACAATTAGTAGCAAAAATAGTGTTATATTGACATCAACTGTTTCACAGCAACCTTTCTTAAAATTGGTTTTATTTATTTTTGTACATTCTCTTCATAAAACAGCCAGTTCAGTTTATCCACATGAGCTGCAGTATTAGGATAGCACATGTTGCCTTTGATCAACCAATTAGAAATGCACCAAAATTGATATCAGGACTGACTTAGTGAAGTGAAGTGAAGTCGCTCAGTTGTGTCTGACTCTTTGCAACCCCATGGACTGTAGCCTACCAGGCTCCTCCGTCCATGGGATTTCCCAGGCAAGAATACTGGAGTGAGTTGCCATTTCCTTCTGCAGGAGATCTTCCCAACCGAGGGATTGAATCCAGGTCTCCTGCATTGTAGGCAGAAGCTTTTCCATCTGAGCCACCTGGGAAGTCTAAGGCTGACTCAAATTGCCTTTTATTGATATTGTACCTTTGGGTTGTAACTAAGATAAACAGAATTTGGGCTCCGTTACTTTACCTTCAGTGTAACAGCCATAAATATGTTACCACACATGGCAGAAGGAATTTTGTAGATGTAATTAATGTTGCTCATCATTTAACTATAAAATAGAAAGGATACCTTGGATTATATTATAGGGGTAGCCGCTATAATCACATAAGCCCTTAAAAGCAGATTTTCCTTCCCTCTCAGTGCAGAAAAGGAAATCTAATAGATATGGCCAAAAAGTAAATGAGAGGGATTCAAAGAACCAGGATGCAGTGTCCCAATGTTGTTGTGTAGATGAAAGGAGGGCAAGTATCCAGGAAATGGGAACAACAAAGGACTGAATTCTACCAACTACAAGTAGATTTTAGGAAGAGAATTCAAGCTTGAGAGGAGAAGTATAGCTTTGATGAATATCTTGCTTTTAGTCCTATGATCTTAAAAAAAAAAAAAAAAATTTGCATTTTGTATTGGGGTATAGCCAATTAACAATGTTGATAGTTCCAGGTGAATGTAAAAGGGGCTCAGCTATACACTTACAAGTATCCATTCTGTCCCAAACTCCTCTCCCCTCCAGGCTGTCATATAACACTAGGCAGAGTTCCATGTGCCATACAATAGGTCCTTGTTGGTTATCCATTTTAATTATAACAGTGTGTGTGTGTGTGCGCTCAGTCATGTCCAGCTCTTTGCGATCCCATGGACTGTAGCCCGACTGTAGCCCACCAGACTGCTCTGTCTGTGGGATTTTCCAGGCAGGATCACTGGAGTGGGTTACCATTTTCTTCTCCAGCAGTGTGTACATGTACACAATTCTATGATGCTTTAAGCACAGTATTAGCCATACTATACTGGACTCCTGCCCTACACAGCTACAAAATTATAAATGAGTGTTGCTGTAAGCCACTGCATTATGGTAGTATACTATGAGGCAACTGGTCACTAACACAGTGACTCACACCATCTGCATTCAGCTCTGTTGAAGCATCTGCAACACTTATTTTAATGCTAGTGGATTTTTCCATCATTACTGCTTTTAAGACTTGATTGCTAAGTGTGCTTTGCTGTTGTTTGATTGCTTGTTTGTTTCTTTTACCAAGAAACAAGAAGCAGTGCATTATGTTGGAGTGAGAGCTGAGGGTTATGATGGCTCGTATTAGGACTGTCTCTGTTTTGCTTCTGTTTGTAAACTCATTCATATCAGGGAGCCTCTCTGGATCACCATTCCATCACCAGGACATAAAGAAAGGTTGCTCTGATTTTCATGTCAGTGTTAAGGTGCTATGATTCTATAAAATATTCATGAAACTTCTTGAATGTACTGAATTACTTTCCAGTAGCTTTGAAAAATATAAAAAGCGTTTAAGACATTTTTTGACACATTCATTGATTTAAATAAATACTTAAAAATGCTTAATGAATGAGAACACAAATCAAGTTCTGAAATGTGTGCTGCAGAATCCAAGGACTATTCTACTCCCAAGAAAGTATATTATCCTTATGGGTTATTGACTTTTGATTTAAAAAGCTGGGCATAACCCAGTTATGATACAATGTGTTTAAATAATACTCATTTTAAATCAATAAATGTTAATGAGTACTTAAATGCTGGGCAGCATAAGAACCAACAAAGATAAATGAGACAAACCCCTGATCTTGAGGTTAAAGCATGGAAGGTAAACACTTACACACACTAATGAGTGTAATATAACAATAATGTTAGTGCCAATAATAGCTTTAACTCAGACGGTAAAGAATCTACCTGCAATGCAGGAGACCTGGGTTCGATCCCTGGGTCAAGAAGATCCTCGGAAGGAGGGTACAGCAATCCACTCTAGTATTCTTGCCTGGGGAATGCCATGGACAGAGGAGCCTGAAGGGCTACAGTCCACAGGGTTGCACAGAGTCAGACATGACTGAAGTGACTTAGCATGCGTGCATGCTAATAATAGCCAGTTCTCTTAAGTACTTTTTGTGCACCAAATTTTTTAGTTACTCTACCATTTAAACCTTATAATAATTAAATAAATTTAAATACCATCATTATTTACACATAACATAACAAAACAGCAGTACAAGTCATCCAAATCTTTTGTCCAGTCATATATCTAGAAAATGATGGAAAATATTTTTATATTTAGCACCCATGTCTTCTTCTTTTGTTTTTTTTTTCTAAGAAGCATAGGTCAAATATATCTATTTAATATATGTATTCAGATATATGAAGTCAGAAAACACTGAAATATCTCAAAATCAAATTCATGATTTTTCTGTTGAACTTAATCTTCCTTTCTGATTCCTATTTATGTGAACAGTGAAAGTGAAAGTGAAGACATTCATTCATGTCCGACTCCGTGTGACCTCATGGACTGTAACCTGCCATGCTTTGTCGCCCACGGGATTTTCCAGGCAAGAGTACTGGAGTGGGTTGCCATTTCCTTCTCCAGAGGATCTTCCCGACTGAGGGATCAATCCTGGGTCTCCCGCATTGTAGGCAGATGCTTTACCATCTGAGCCACCATGGAAGCCGATGTGAATGGTAACCACCTTAATTAGAGCCAGAAACCACTTGAATTAAACTTAAGCAAACCATTCTTTACCACATTCTCTCCCCAAAGTATAATTTCAATGCATCATCCAGTTTGTTGATTTAGCTTCTACCTACCTTAAAGGCATTCATTAACTGGATCTCTACAACCATGACCTCACTACAAGTGACAATTATCTCTTGTGACTCTGGTTTAGATGACAAAATACCATTCTCTAAAAAAAAAAGCATTGTAGTGGCTTCCTGATGCAAAGGCAATTAAAAACTGAAAATGTTAAGATTGACTTCAAAGCCTAAAATTAGGCAATTATCTGCTTTTTACTCACAGAGCTTTCAAAAATAAAAGAGTACAAAACCTTTTATTAAATTGTCTACCTTTTCTTTTTTTTTAACTTTTTATTTTAAATTGGAGTATAGTTGATGTTCAGTGTTGATAGTTTCAGGTGTACAACAAAGGGATTCAGTTACCCATATATACGTATCTGTCTTTTTCAGTTTCTTTTCCCATTTAGGTTATTAGATAATATTGAGCATTTGTCCCTGTGCTACACATTGGGTCCTCGTTGGTTATTCATTTTAAACATAGCAGTGTGTACATATCGATCCCAAACTCCCTAACTATCCCTTCTCCCCCCAAATTTCTATCTTTTCTTATTGTCTAGTAACCTAAAATGTTGAAGAACCGTCATCATAATACTCCCAACAATATTGTCTCTTTCTCTCATTTATTTACAAGCTCCCATCCACTTTGCATGAATCCCTTCCTCTTCCCTCCTACCCTCTTCCACATCATTATCTTGGAATATGTCATATATGGCTTCTTTTAGGAATGTCGTCCTCCAGTCTCTCTAATGGCTTTTCCAACTATAATTAGGAGAGAGTGTTTATTTGGTATGAGGGAAAATGGATGTCAAGTAGTTTAGCAAATGCTCTGTTCTGGGGAGTTATAATTGGAGTCACAAAGTTGAGGGTTGACAGTTAAAAAACAGTGAGAAGAGAAACAGCCTGAGAAGATAGTAATAAGATTGCCTTTTCACTTCTTATATGTATCTCATGGCTTCCAGTCCAGACAGAGTCTGAAGACTACATGCTCTGGTTGTCAGGAGGAAAATACTACACCTTGCTCAATTTCACATATCCTCTAGTTTCAGGATAAAGTTTTGAGCATTGGAATCCTTTTCGCCTTCAATGAACTCAACATTGCTAAAGAACAGAGTCATATCAGGCACCCGTGAATCTTCTATTTCTTAAGTCACATTGAAAGTAGGACTTGGATTTGAATGTATAAATTAGATGCTCTTGTCATAGTACTTTATATCTTCACAGGCAAAAGTATCTATGCCTTGATCATCTTTTTTCTTCCCTCATATAAAGTAGAGCCAATATTTATGGGAGCAAAACAGAAATGTGATATACACTCAATTTTAAAATGGCTATAACTTCAAATACATATCAGAAGTCCCTGGGTTGCTTGGAGATAATGGATTTTCATAGCTAAACATTAGTACTATTCTCAAAATAAAGGATGCTAATAAAAATTCCATTAAAGGGGAGACAAATTTGCATTTGAACAGGAAAGCTACATTTCACAAAGATAAAGCCTGCTCTTTTTGAGAGCAAAGCTAAAATGTAACAAACTTGCCTTGTTGCTTCTTATTGATTATTTTTGCACCCCTAGGAAATCAAGGGGAAAAATCTCAGATACTTTATTTCCTTGGCTTTGTAGAGAACTGAATCATCACTTTCTTTTCTGGTACCTGAAACTCCCAGTGATACTGTTTTTTTTTAATGGATCCAAATTTTCATAGGTTAAACATCTTTCTACTGAGTATCATCTAAGTTGTGTTGGACTATATAAACACAAAGTTAATTTCTGTCTTGACTACAGGATTGAGAACTGAAAGGAATACCATGACAGGAAAAACAAATATAGTATTCAGTGGATTTTAAATTAGCCTTGTAGTCTTCAGTACGTGGCCACATGCCAAAATACCTCAAGAATAAAAGGCCAACATTATATCAGCGTTTGAAGTATCTTGCACATGAGGAAAATTACATTAGAGGTTCTTAAAGCAATTGGTTATTCAAGTTCACAGACAAATGGAAGCAAGAAAAAAAGATACTGTAAGATAAATCTATGCTGTATTTTTATTAAAAAATAAAAGGATATTTGCATGAATTTTGTGATTTGTTGTTTTAATGAAGGAAGATATTTTACTTTTCAAAACACATTGATGTGAAGAAGTTAATTTAAGAAGGAAGATAATCAGATGTAACGGTTTCCTAAATGGTTTTGTTCCCTTTTCTCTTTTATTCTTCATTGGAATGATTGTCTAATGAAAACGATCTCAGCTTTATAAAATGAGCTGGGATCAAATGGGATGAAGCATATTTTATCTACTCCTTACATGCCAGTCCCTTTACTCAATTAATCATAACATGCTTGTGCTCAGCCTCTAAATCTTATCAGACTCTTGATGAACCCATGGACTGTAGCCAGTCAGGCTCCTCTGTCCATGGGACTCTCCAGGCAAGAGTACTGGAGTGGATCTCCTTCTCCAGGGGATCTTCCCAAACCAGGGATCAAACCCATGTCTTTAAGTCTCTTGCACTGCACGCAGATTCTTTACTACTGAGCCACCAAGGAATTATCAAGCATATAGATTATGTTTGTACGTTTTATATTCATGAAAAACAAATTTAATGAGTTTGTAGTCATAAGCTTATTTTTTTCTGTAAAGACACAAGAGAGATAACAGAAGAATAAGTACTTGGTGACAGAAAACTGTTTGAAAATTTTGTACACTTATAGCAAAAGTGCTATACATAATTACATTTTTAAAGGAATTGCTTATTGCAAAATTATAAAGTTTCCACAGTAAAACACTGGATTTACATTTCCTTTAATCCCAAATTTAAAATTCAAACTTTAAAATTATATCTATATTATATGCATCCCTCCAACCCCACTTTTTTACTTATGAATGGAAGACAAATTCATTGAGATATTTCATGTTTTGAGATGCATATTAAGCATACAAATGACAGATTTTTCTTTTACCTTATTAAAGGCTTGGGAAAGGACTTCTAATTTCTGATTCTTCAAGCAAGAAGCTTGGGAGTCAATACTCCATCCTAACAACAAGTCAAATGCCAAACAGACTGAAAAATCTATAGTTCTTGGATCCATAAAATATGGGAGGACACAGGACAAACTACTGTCCTCAAAGTTAGAGAGATAAAGAAGTAAATATAGGGAGTCCCAGCTTCACAGAACTGGGAGTCATGACCAGAAACCTCCCCAGGAAACAGCACCAAGGTAGGAAAAGCTGAACTGTAACTGGTGAACTGGTGGAGCTCAGTGTGGACAAGTCTAAGAGTTTAAAAGCTCCAGGATACACAGCCCCTATGCAGCATTGTGACATTTGCTTCTGGAAGCTTCACCAGGTTCCCATAGCAAATATCTCACAGAAAAATCCCCTTAGGCTTCCAGTAAGGGGAGGAGAAAAGGAGCAATTTTGAAATAGGCCAGCCAGTGCACTCTGTCCTTAACAAGGCCTGTCATCAGGGGAAATCAGTTTATCAGAGCCTAATCTACCAGGATATTATCAGAGACTAACTGCTCTGGGAAAGGGAAATAGTCAATCCCTGGTGGCTCTACCCTCTTTCCTGGGAGAAGGGACATAGCCAAGTCAAGCCTACTCTAGCCATCCTGTCCCAACAAAAGAGAGGAGGAAAAAAAAAAAAAAAAGCTCGAGAAACATTTGTGAAATTCACAGCCCAGAGGTAGGAGTTCACTAAAAGACTAAGATCTCATCATAGGACTATTGAATGAGTCCTGTCCACTCACATCTAACCAACACAATGCTAAAAGTATATCGGTAGACGTTATTTCTATACAATATATCATGACTAGCAATAGAAAGACAGAAGGAAGGAAAGAAGAGAAAGAAAAGGGAAAAAGGAAAATTACAAGTTAGACTAAAAAGGCAAAGCCAACAAAATTTGACAGACCACGTACCAGTATCAGATATGGCAAGGATTTCAAAATTGCCATATTGGGAACATAAAACTATGATTAATATACTAAGGACGCTAATGGATAAGTATATAGCATGCAAGAACATAAGGGTGATATAAACAGAGAGTTGGAAATCCTAAGAAAGAAACAAAAAGAAATGCTAGAGATTAAAAAATAAAATAAAATAGTGTATCAGAAATGAATGTACTTGACAGGTTTTTAGTAGATTGGACACAGCTGAGGGAAGAATCTCCTGAGCTAGAAGAACTATCAGTAGAATTCTTCAACTGAAAAACAAAGAGGACAAAAAGAAAGAAAAAAAAAATTCAAGACCTGTGAAGGTCTGTGGTATGTGGGACAACGATAAAAGATCTGATATACGTAACATGAGGATACGAGAATGAGAAGAAAGAGAGTAGAAGAAATATTTGAAATAATAATAATGATTAAAGATTTTCCCAAATAAATGTTAGACAGAAAAAACAGATCTGGAAAGTGCAGAGAACATTATGCAATATGAGCAGGATGAAGAAGAGTAGAGAAATATTCAAAGTGTTGAGAAAAAGTGAAATTGAGCAGGACCCTGGGGGACTCCTGGACACAAAAGCCTTTCTGTGTCTTCCATTTCTAGTTATTAAGGAACAGGATTCACTCAGACTCCATGACCTCCCCTGAATTCCAACAGACAGGTTCAAATAATTACTAACTAGGGAAGTGAGAAGGCAACGGCACCCCACTCCAGTACTCTTGCCTGGAAAATCCCATGGACGGAGGAGCCTGGTAGGCTGCAGTCCATGGGGTTGCTAAGAGTCAGACACGACTGAGTGACTTCACTTTCACTTTTCACTTTCATGCATTGGAGAAGGAAAAGGCAACCTACTCCAGTGTTCTTGCCTGGAGAATCCCAGGGACGGGGGAGCCTGGTGGGCTGCCATCTATGGGGTCGCACAGAGTCGGACACAGCTGAACCGACTTAGCAGTAGCAGGGAACTTAAGGGCTTTCACTTTTCACTTTCATGCTTTGGAGAAGGAAATGGCAACCCACTCCAGTGTTCTTGCCTGGAGAATCCCAGGGACAGAGGAGCCTGTTGGGCTGCTGTCTCTGGGGTCGCACAGAGTCGGACACGACTGACGTGACTTAGCAGTAGCAGCAGGGAAAGAAGGGCATACAGAGACAAGAGAGGAACAGCCAAGAATAATAATGCAGCCAGGTAAGGTCCTGGTTCCCCATCAATGGACATACGTGGCAATATCTTTGAGCTATTTTGCAGATACTGAAACCCGTCCCAGGTTAGGGCTTTCCTGGTGGCTCAGATGGTAAAGAATCTACCTGCAAGGTGAGAGATTAGGGTTCAGTCCCTAGGTTGGGAAGATCTCCGGAAAATGACAACTCATTCCAGTATTCTTATCTGGAAAAGTTCACAGAGAGAGGAGCTTGGTAAGCTACAGTCCATGGGATCGCAGAGTTGGACACGACTGAGAGACTAACACTTTCACTTTCTTTTCACACCAGGTTAGAGAAGTTAACAATAGGTTGCCCTCATGCATATAGACCCAAGACTGGTTGGAACAAGAAGGCTGATGAGGCTGACTTGTACTTACTTTACCACCAACCAATCAGAAGTATATTCACAAAATGATCAGGCCCTCTTTGAATTATTATTGGAAGATTCCTCACTACCTACTCGAGAACAAGACACAGTATTGAGAGTTATAGCCCACTGTGACTCCATTCACCAGGCAAAACAATAAAGTCATTCTTTTCTAGTTTACGCAAAGCCCTGTTTCCAAGATTTAATTCAATAACAGAGTACAGACTCTGGATTTGACACTTTAGGGTCAGTCTTGGAACTGCCATTTTTCTTGTAGGTATTCATTTAGCTTACTCATGTTTTACAATGAGTGTATACTGAAGCTCAAGGTCTAGTGGAAGTAGGTCTGCCATTTTGTACCTATTTTGTTCTAATCAGTTTATGTCATGTCCTCAGGCTATGCCATTCTTTTAAAAGTTGCACCCTTCCCCCTTCCTGTCTCAGTCCTATCCAGGATCTTTCAGAGGATGGGAGGGAATCAGAAGAAAGGCATGTGTACTCAGCTGCTCAGTTGTGTCTGACTCTTTGTGACCCCATAGACTATAGCCCCCAGAGAAGGCAATGGCACCCCACTCCAGTACTCTTGCTTGGAAAATCCCATGGACGGAGGGGCCTGGTGGGCTGCAGTCCATGGGGTTGCTAAGAGTCGGACACGACTGAGCGACTTCACTTTCACTTTTCACTTTCATGCACTAGTGAAGGCAATGGCAACCCACTCCAGTGTTCTTGCCTGAAGAATCCCAGGGATGGGGGAGCCTGGTAGGCTGCCGTCTATGGGGTCGCACAGAATCAGACACGACGAAGCGACTTAGCAGCAGCAGCAGACTACAGCCCTCCAACCAGGCTCCTCTGTCCATGGGATATTCCAGGCAAGAATATTAGAGTGAGTTGTCATTTCCCTCTCCAGGAGGTCTTTCTGGCCCAGGGATTGAATCCGTGTCTTCTACATCTCCTGCATTGGCAGGCAGATTCTTTACCACTATGCCACCTGTGTAGGTCATGTCAGAGGAAATACTCCTATCTAATCCAACAAGGCCAATATTACCCTCTATCATATGTCATCAGGGAAATGCAAATTAAAATGACAATGAGATACCACTATGCAACTACTAAAAAGGCCAAAATCTAGAACACTGACAATACCAAATACTGATGAGGATGTAGAGAAACTGTAACTCTAATAATTCCTGCTGCTGCTGCTGCTGCTAAGTCGCTTCAGTCGTGTCCAACTCTGTGCGACCCCATAGACGGCAGCCCACCAGGCTCCGCCATCCCTGGGATTCTGCAGGCAAGAACACTGGAGTGGGTTGCCACTTCCTTTTCCAGTTGCTAGGGGAATACAAAATGGTATAGCTACTTTGGAAGACAGACAGTTTTCTTACAAATCCAAAGAGACTCATACCACCAAGCAATTATGCTCCTTGGTATTTATCCAAAGGAATTGAAAACTGATGTCTATACAAGGCCTGAATGTGAGTGCTTATTACATCATTGTTTATAGTTGGAAGCAATCCTGATGTTACTCAGTAGGAGGATGAATAAATAAACTGTGGTATTTGAGACAATGGAACATTATTCAGCACTAAAAAGAAATCAACTATCATGCAATAAAAAGACATGGTGAAAACAGATGCATATTGCATGAAAGAAGCCAATCTGAAAATGCTATTTACTGTATGATTCTAACCATGTAACATTCTAGAAAAAGCAAAACTATGGAGAGAGTGACAAGATCAATGGTTACCAGGGGTTGGATGATGGGGTCAGGGGTGGGGAATTTATAAATAGAGCACAGAAATTTTTCAGGCTGGTAAAAATACTTGGTATGGTATCATAATGATGGACACAAAAGTATATTTGTCCAAACTCACAGGACTCATAACACCGAGAGGGAATTGTTACTTAAATTTCAGATTTTGGTTGACAATGATGTGTTACTGCAGGTTCATGAATTGCAACAAATACACCACTGAATGTGGATGCTGATAATGGAGGAGGCTATGAATGTGTGGAGCAACAGCTATATGCCAAATCTATGTGCTTTTCCCTTAATTTTGATGTGAACCTAAAACTGCCCTAACAAAATATACTCTTAAAATTAAGATACAAAAAGCACAAATCATTAAAATGAAAGCAAAATGACAATGCTTTGTTTCTTGCTCTGTGCTAAGTAATATTCATGCCCTAAGTCAATCATCATTGCAACCAGATGAATGAGATGCTATAATTAGTATCCTAATTTTAAAGATGAGAATAATAAGTCTTCATAATCTGGACAAGGTCATTTCTGTTATAAATGGCAGACAGTATTTGAACCCAGGTTTCTCTTATGCCAAACTGGAGCATTTAAACAAATACCTGCTTTATTTTCCTTGATTTCTTCAGTGATTTTTAATTTCTGCAAAAACTTTTATCATACGCTTACTTCCTTAGGTCTATGCATGTCTTTGCCTTCTCCTTACACTTTACATCTCACCTTTGATGTCTTTGCTCATGGATTTCCTATTTTTATTGGATATCACTGAAAGTAAAATTCAGCACAATTGAATTGTCTTTCGTTTGCTGAAATGTGTTCTTGAAATATAGACACTGTCTTTTACCCTGGATGTGATCTTCATCTCCATGTCTTAATAGTTCTCCTCAGTCCTGTTCTTTGCTCACAGAATGTGTAGGGACAGAAATTTCTCCCTTAACCCTCTAGGCCTTAAGTGACTATTCCCCTCAGAATAAGTGCTTGAGATATTTATTCTGATCTTCAGCTAAGAAGGGAGTTAATGTGACGCCACCATTAGGAATTTTATTACTGCATTTTTTCTCTCTACGTTAAAAAAACAAAAAAAAAAGTGCATGTAACAAAGTATTTTGTCTGTTACCAAGTGATGTTTATATCTCTCTTTGCTTCCAGATGTCTGGGTAACTTTTTCTTTCATTGTTTACATTTTCAAGGTTTGAGCTTTGATATAGCCATACTCTTTGTTTATTTGTTTACTTTTGCTTTGTTTGTTTCAGGGGCTTCCCTGGTGGCTCAGAGGTTAAAGCATCTGCCTCCAATGCATGAGATCCAGGTTCGATCCCTGGGTTGGGAAGATCCCCTGGAGAAGGAAATGGCAATCCACTCCAGTATTCTTGCCTGGAGAATCCCATGGACGGAGAAGCCTAGTAGGTTACAGTCCACAGGGTCGCAAAGAGTCGGACACGACTGAGCGACTTCACCTCACCTCACCTTTGCTTTGCTTCACTTTGCCCTGCTCAGCCTTCTCTGTACTGCTTCTACTCAGTCCCAGCTGAGTGAGTGGCTTATCTTAGATTTTGAAAGTGAAAAAGTGAAAGTTAGTTGCTCAGTCCTGTCAGGCTTTTTGCCACTCTATAGACTGTAGCTCACCAGGCTCCTCGTCCATGGAACTCTCCAGGCAAGAATACTGGAGAGGGTGTCCATTCCCTTCTCCAGGAGATCTTCCTGACACAGAGATTGAATCTTAGTCTCCTGCATTGCAGGCAGATTCTTTACCACTGAGCTACAGGGGAGATCTTAGACTTTACTCCATCCGTACTTACAATTTCTGTGAGGAGACCCTCCACCACGTTTCTGGACTGGACCTGAGCCTCCTGTGTCTTCATATTGACGTGAGTTCCAAGTGAACCACCCCCAGTATTTCCCCTAGCTGCCATTAGTTCTCACCTCCATCCTTACTTCAAGAACAACAATGAATCCTTGAAACGGTTTTATCACTTTCTGCCAAACTCCAACACCCTCTGCGAGGAAGAGCCCTGTGTTGACCACTTGAATCTTCTTTTCACTTATCCCCAAATTATACTGGATCTGAATGACACTTCTTGAGTCTTGGGATGAGAAGTTAGATGCTAATTTCAGCTTCCACTGAGATCAAAACAGGCTGTTCATTTCACTCAGCTTTTGGCAAACAAATTCTACAAACTGCTTTTATATTACCTTTTTTTTTTTTTTCAAAATTCATAGTGTTTTTTATTTAAAGCATACCACTGATTTTAATAAAGCAGTCTAGGGTTAGAGTATGCATAGACCTGGGTGTGAAAAGGTAGAAATTTATTTATATGCATTAAAATAATGGATTTTATTCTCTGAAGACTCTAAGTTGCTCCTTGGTGTTAAGTGAAACACTTAGGGAAACACATTTAGCTCTTCAGGTTCGGAAACATTAGATGACATTATAGACAAACTGGAGTCACCAGCTCCCTAAGTGGTCCGCCCATCCTTCAGAGACATAAAAACTAATGTGCTCTGCTCTGCACCTCACTTTCTGCTACTAGGTCTTATGAAGTGCTAAGAAAAAGTCAGTGGCTACATGGCAGCTTTCTTTTGGTTTGATATTAAAAGAATGGCAGATATTCTATACATATTGTGAAGGACATGGGGTATATTTCTCAAGGTTGCATAAATTGTGTTGAAATCATCAGTTCAGATTGCGTATAAATAACTTGTATATAATTTTGAGTACAATATAAAAGCAATAAATATAAAGAAATATTTGTTTTATTAAACAAATGTGCCGTTGCTTGCTGATGAGCAATTTTTGTATATATTTGATATACTTTCAGGATTTATTCTATTTGTAAAAGAAGCAATTACTCAATTAGCAAAAGGGTTGTAGACTCTCCATTTCTTCAGCCTCACCCCTATGTCTAGCTCAGACACTTGCACAAGTCAAAGAAATTGGTTACAGGCTTTGCAAGCACCAAAATGCTAATTGTCAAGATCTTAAGAAAATGACCATTTTTCCATTATTTTCTCAGTGCCATATAAAAAGCTGTTAAATGGGTTGCCTGTTTCCTACAATGATTCATTCCAGTGTTAAAAGACATGCTATGGGGAAACCAAAATTCAATCAAACAAAGAATGAACAAAAGAACATGTGTTAAAAAAGGACCTTCTGGCTAATTTTACAGAAAAGAATACAAATTCTCAAAATGTATGTTTGTGGGCAGGGGTGTTACATATTCATAGCACTCCATAGAAATTATTTCTGAGTCTTTTAAAAACAGTTACAATGTGCTTTTTTGAATAAACACATGTTAAAGGGAAACTACAAAGAAAAGAGAAAGATGTCAGAAATAAATGAAAGAAGAAAGCAGGTGAAAAAGAAATAATTTAAATGGGAAATAATATTACATACAAAAATTCAAAGGGTGACATTAATGTATTTTGAACCACAGAACATGAACCAAAACTTGCTTTTTTTCCCCCCTCTAAATCTTCACATTGAACATTATCTGTGTCTTTCACAATTTCCAACCACTCTAAAACTTCAGATTTGTTCCTACAGTTTCCCTGGTGGCTCAGATGGTAAAGTGTCTGTCTACGATGCGGGAGACCAGGGTTCAATCCCTGGTTTGGGAAGATCCCCTGGAGAAGGAAATGGCAATCCACTCCAATACTCTTGCCTGGAGAATCCCATGGACAGAGGAGCCTGGTAGGCTACAGGCCATGGGGTCGCAAAGAGTCGGACACGACTGAACGACTTCACTTCACTTTTCAGAATATACAATTTTCAAGTAAATCTGAGAACTGGTAATATTTCTATTTTCTGAGGTTCTTTCATAAATTTTGTAGGGAATTCCGTCGGCTTCCAGCAGCATAGAAGGCAGCAGTTGTGTAGGCAACCCTGGGAATAGCTTTATGTGAGATATTATGAAGGAAATACACAATACAAGGAGTCAGTATACGTCTGAATCTTGTTTTACTAGTAGAATTAGATATGCAGTGGCATTTTCTGGCTCAGAAAATATCTTCTGCAATAACCTGACATTAGCATTTTGTGTGTATAATATGCTATCCCTACTGGGACATTTTATGAAAGCTAGAGGTTGTGACCTACTGTTTATTTCACTTAGCTTCTGAGGTGCCAGAGATTGATGGAGAAGCCAAAGTGCATCATTGTTCTTCACTGGACCTTTGCATTTATTAGTCACGAGTCTGATGCTAATGGGATTCGCTCTTTTGTTGGATTGATGCTCAGGGTTAGACGGGCAGATGAGCTCCTGATCTTGACCAGAGATGATTTGCCCAATGCCAATTAGAAGAGGAAGAGGGCAAGGTGGAAGTTGAACTTGGACTTAATAGGAATAATAGATGCTGAGGGTGCATGATTAAACTCAATAAGATAATGCACTCTATTCCTAAATTGACAAATTTACCTAGCGAAGAAACTTTCTGTTATTGTCAGCCAAGCAAATTGTAATCCTTTGAGAAATAGTCCAGCTAGCTTTTTTTTTTTTTTTAACTACTCATAGGACATAAAGTTATTTCTGTTAAATATAGATATTATTTTACACATTTCAAAAATAGCTCTCCTAATTCACACAAATAACAAAAAGAAAAAAGGTGTTACCCAATCCTTTTGAAGACATGATCCCTCGGGGTAAACAAATACGTCCTGTTTTAAATACGCTTTACTGTAAACATAAATTTAACATGAGGAGACAAGATAAATATTAAAATTGGATAGAGTAGTATTTTTTAAATTATACTTGTTCTTCCAAGTTTTTTCTCTCACTGGGAAATTTCCCTTACTTCTTCTCTCTCACTGAAAGCCAGAGTTGCTGAAATTTATAGGAGGCGCTAGTGTTTCAGAACTCCTCTTGGCAGGCGGGAGGAGAAGCAGTTAAGACTGATACCTTTTGGCAACTATAAGTTTGTTCTCAAAGTTTATATTTGTCAGACGGGAAGGACGAGGGAACAAGACAGTCAGAGGTTTGGGATGCACATGTACACACTGCTATATTTAAAATGGATAACCAACAAGATCCTATGGTATAGCACAGGGAACTCTGTTCAATATTCTATGGCAGCCTGGATGGGAGGGGAGTCTGGAGGAAAACGGATACTTGTATATATATGGTTGAGTCCCTTTGCTGTTGACCTGACACTATCACAACATTGTTAATCAGTTATATTCCAATATAAAATAAAAATTGTGGTTTTTTGTTTTTTAACAAAACTGACTACCTTTTTCTTAAAGAAGTTTCCTAAACTATGTTCTAGGAATTCAGATATTTGCATATTTGTACATCCCTTTACCTTATAAATATGTGCTGTTTTCTCTGTGTAAAAGTTTATTTTGCAGGGCATGCTAAGTTGCTTCAGACATGTCTGACTCTACAACCCTATGGACTGCAGCCAGCCAGGCTCCTCTGTTCATGGGATTCTCCAGGCAAGAATACTGGAGTGGGTTGTAATATTATCATTTCAGTGATTGAAAAATTCCTAGCACAAATACAAACTCTGGGCAAGCTCTGGGCAAAATTACTTCCATGGCTGCTTGAAAGTTATTTATGAAAAATAAAATTGACAAAAAATGCTGGTTGAAATGAAAATCAGAAATTTGAACATCAGGATAAGGATACTGGACATGCTCTTTTATCGATTCATGCTTGCTCTTTAGCATAGTATGGTGTCTTTTGGTGCCCAAGAAATATTTGTTTAGTTGTTTTTGCTTGATTCAGATTAATTTTTTGGGTAGCTTTTAAAAACTGGAAAGCAGATAAAAGATGTAAACTGAGCTCTGCTATAGTGAAATTATTACTTAGCAGCAATGTGTGGGATGAATTAGAGAAAAGAAAGATGGAACACTAATATAACAATAAATGTAAACTCTTTACCCAAACCATCATAGATATATGGTAGACATGAGAGACATATTCAAAGAAAAATCCCATTATTTCGCTAATAAAAGTTGCATCAAAGATGGAAGGCAGAAGGAGCTGAGGCTTATGCTAAAATTTTAATCTGAGGTCCGAGGTGTCTTAGGTAGAAGAAGATGCCACATTTTAAATTTGAGATATGATGACTTTGTGGTATGATGTCAAGATTCCACACTCTACCTGTTGCATGACCTTAAGAAAAGGCAAGAAATAAACATTCAGAAAGGAGAAGGCAATGGCACCCCACTCCAGTACCCTTGCCTAGAAAATCCCATGGTTGGAGGAGCCTGGTAGGCTGCAGTCCATGGGGCCGTGAAGAGTCAGACAGGACTGAATGATTTCACTTTCACTTTTCTCTTTCCTGCATTGGAGAAGGAAATGACAACCCACTCCAGTGTTCTTGCCTGGAGAATCCCAGGGACAGGGGAGCCTGGTGGGCTGCCGTCTAGCGGGTCACACAGAGTCAGAGACAACTGAAGCGATTTAGCAGCAGCAGCAGCAGCAGAGCTCCCCTGGTGGCTCATTGGTAAAGAATCTGCTGCCAATGCAGGAGACACAAGTTTCATCCCTGGTCTTGGAAGAGCCCACACAGCATTGGGCAACTAAGCCAGTGTGCCACAACTACCGAGCCTGTGCTCGACAGCCCAGGAGCCACAACTACAGAGCCCGCATGCTACAACTACTGAAGTCCGCACACTCTACGGCCCATGCCCTGCAACAAGAGAAGTCGCTGTGATGAGAAACCAATGCATTGCAACTAGAGCATAGTCCCAGCTTGCCAGAGCTGGAGGAGAAAATCCCATGGAGCAATGGAGTCCCAGCACAGGCATAAATAAATTTTTAAAAAGTCAAAGTTATACATTAAAAAAAAAAAAAAAAAAGCTTTAGATCTGAAGTAATTAAAAAGAGCATGAGAAAGAAATCTTAGGCAGGACACTATACTCAGGAAAGGGCTAAAAAAAAAAGTATTTTTGATCATGGAAAGGCAATCCTAGACATATGAAAGACCAAAAAGCTTAAGTCAAGAAAGAGAAAATTCTGAAGTTTTCTTTTCTTTTTTTAAAAGCGATTACTGGAAAAGTTGACATCATTGGAGCTTCAGGCCCAATAGTGACGTTTTTCTTTTTGTGTTTCAATAAAAGAGTAGAGATGGACCTTCGAAAGCAAGAGATGGGATGAATTATGTATATAAAAGCAATAAATGTCAATCATCATTTAAAGAAATTTGCACAGAATAAGCAAAGTAGGATAAGAGACTGAAAGTAAAGCTTTTATGTATTTTCAGGTTTTTTTTTTTTTTCTTTATCAGAGGGGAAACTGTTTAGACTCAAAAAGCTGAGTATAAAAAGAGAAGGATGGATTTAAGTAGACCTGAATTATAATCCCAGATTCTACCAAACACCTCTGAGGCTTAGTAGATTCATGCATGAATATAAAATAAGCAATATGTTTAGCTCTAAATATTTTATTTATTTATTTTTCAAATGAATTCATTTATCTGGGGGCTGTGCTGGGTCTTCGTCGCTGTGTGAGCTTTCCTCTAGTTGTGATGAGTGGGGTTTCCTATTTAGTTGCAGTGCATAAGCTTCTCCCCGCATCGGCTTCTCTCGCTGTGGAGCATACTGTCTAGAGCACAGGATCAGCAGCCGTGAGCCTGCTCATGGATCTAGTTTAGGCACCTAGGTTTAGTTGTTCCATGGCATGTGGGATGTTCCCGGCTCAGGGATAGAACCTTTGTCTCCTGCATTGGCAGGTGGAATCATAACCACAGTGACCGGGAAAGTCCAGCTTTAAACATTTTAAATTAATGTATAAGAGGCTTCAAAAATAATTTATTGAGGTATAATTCATATAAAATTTTAATTATATATTTTATGAGTTTTGACAACTGCATCCTTCCTGGTAACTGCCTCCACAATAAAGACATAGAGCTTTCCCACCACCCAGAGTCATCTGACCCTCCTCATCCCAGCCCCTGACTACAGGCAACAGTTGACCTAGATTCTGTCACTATGGATAAGACTGGTTTTTCTTAAATTTTATATAAATAGTATAAGCATGCATTAATTTTTTTCTGGTTTCTTTACCTCAGCATATTTTTTTTGAAATTTATCTATTTAATTGAGTGTGTAAGTCACTACTTTTTACTACTACTGAGTATATTTCATTGTACATGTGAGCGTACATGCTAAGACACTTCAATCGTGTCCGACTCTTTGCAACCCCATGGACTGTAGCCTGCCAGTCATGGGATTCTCCAGGCAAGAATAATAGAGTGGGTTGCCATTCCCTCTTCCAGGGATCTTCCCAACCCAGGGATCAAACCCACACTTCTTAAGTCTGCTGCATTGACAGACAGGTTCTTTCCCACTAGGGCCACCTCAGAAGTCCTATATTTCATTGTAAAATATTTAATTTATATCTATTTTATCCAATTTATCTATTCACTTGATAGACACTTGGCAGGCTTATAGATTTGGGATAATATTAATAAATCTTTGTGCACGTATCTGTTTAACTGAGAGAACTTATAGAAAAATTTAAAAAAAAATCACTATCACAGAAAACTGGCAAGGCAGGCATGTGGAGTCCAGCATTCACCACTGTGTGAAGATGGGATATTAGTTTTCCAATTTATGAGACACCGCTACCATACTTACAAAGTATTTCTTCACCAGTTAGCCATGTGCACAGGCTATCCAGATGCTTGATTGTGTGGTCCTAATTGTTCAGTATGTGTGTGTGTGCTCAGTTGCATCCAATTCTTTTGCGACCTCATGGACTATAGCCTGCCAGGCTCCTCTCTCTATGGAATTTTCCAGGCAGGCAAAAATAGTGGAGTGTGCTGCCATTTCCTACTCCAGCAGATCTTCCTTACCCAGGGGTTGAAGCCATGTCACTTGCATCTCCTACATTGGTAAGTGGATTCTTTACCTCTGAACCACCTGGGAAACCTCGTAACTGACCTATTTTGAGTCAAAAGGACATGGGACAGGATGAGGCTGGCTTTAGCATCAGCTATTAGTATCAGTGGTCTACCCCCACATGCCAGTCTCAAATGATCATAGAGTTCTCGAACTGGAGTGGCTAAATTTCTCTCCTGAGTGATCAAGTGGCTCCTCTCTTCCAGGTGACCTGCTTCTTGGTGAGAGAGAAAGATCCTGAGCCTGGCTCTTCTCTCTCATCCATGCACACACTTTAAACAGCCACATTTCATTAGTAAAGAATTATTTCCATGACAGCATGTGGGAGTATTTTTGCATCTGTTTTCATGTAAATCAAAGAGACACTCTCAGATATTCTAGACCCAAGGAAAAAGAAATTCATGTACTGATTTCTCTCGATTTATAGAAATATTTGTTGGATGGAGTCTTGCCTTAGAATTAGATCTGGCCCTATATAAAGAAATACCACAGCCATCCTTTGCTGGTTCTCTAGTAGTTGAGGAGTTCCTGAATTATTTTGAAAGGCACTGTAAACTTCCCCCTTTCTCTTAAGCCTCTGTGGACATTATTAGGAGGCAAAAAGTGATGGAAAGAAGAATTTCAGCTCTTTACTGTGGAGGGCCTGCAAAATCTATATAGGGTATTCTGTCTTAAAGAACTCTTTTCCTTACACTACTAGGTTTAATCAACCTATCTAGATAGATGATAGATAGATGGTAGAATAGACAGGTGGATGATAGATGGATGATAGATATAGATAATAGATGGGTAGATAGACAGACAGATACACGCATACTGAAGGCTTTGATTGGGAGTGGTTTGCTGAGATGAAGCCCCCACTCAAGGTGCATAAGAGTTCTGGTTGGAATAAGGGAATGATGAGGAGAAGGCTTCTGGAGGGAGAAGATTAACTTTTCTGAAGTGGAAGAGAGATCAAAGACAGCATGAGGGGCAGACTTCCAAACAGGGAGCTAAGCCTAGGAACAAGGGTACAGCCATCCGCTCACTTTAGTGTTGTGTTTACATGGCTTTTCTTTTCCAGAAGACACCTGGAACCATTATACTAAGCATCCACAATTTCAAGTTGTTGCTGGTTTGGGATTCTTAATTTATTTTCCTTTAGTTAATCTTAGACTTCAATGATACCTAATATACAGCAGCCTTATGCAAGGGGTTTTGTATATAAGTAAGGAAGGAAAACAAATAGCAAACTCATTGAGGACCATGGGAGGGAGGCAGTACACTAGTTGTTTAAGGTAAATAACAATGCGGAAAGTGAAGTCGCTCAGTCGTGTCTAACTCTTTGCGACCCCATGGACTGTAGCCTACCTGGCTGGTCTGTCCATGGGATTTTCCAGGCAATAGTACTGGAGTGGATTGCCATTTCTTTCTCCAGGAGATCTTCACGACCCAGGGATTGAATCCAGGTCTCCTGCGTTATAGACAGATGCTTTACCGTCTGAGCCACCAGGGAAGTCCAAGCTATTACCAGGTCAAAAAGGTAAAGTCCCAGGGATAGCTGAAAGTGGTAATAAGATAAAAGGAAAATGAAAAGTATGCCTGATGCAGGAGAAACTTTTTTTTCCTCCAATCATTTTAAAGAAGGAGACCATTGAAGAAGAGGAAGAGTGGCAGGTGATTAAGTTATATATAGGGTTCATCCATCTTGGCTATGCAACTCAGGTCCAGGACCCCCCACCCCAGCTATATACCAAGTGTCACAGAGTTACTGCCTCCTATGGCAATGTTCCCTGATTTACTCAGAGGCTTTATCTTCAATTATTGCAAATTCCATTTGCAAAACAAATATTCTTTCCAGAAAGTGTTTTACGCCATTTTAGATATTGATAAAATTCTGAAATAACTTTATTCATTTGAATACTTTGATAATCATCCCAAATACACAAACTGAAATTTAACATAAAGAGTAAGAGTGGACAATACATGATATAAAGTCATTTTGTGCATTCATGACAAATAGATACCACATATTTTGCTATTTAATAGTTCTAAAGAATTTCTTTATTTTAACTTGTTTCTTGTAACTGGAAGAGGGTATCAGGATTTTCAAAAGAACCTCATTGAGTATCTTTGATCATTTAACCTTTGGGCAAGTTTGTCTCTGAGAATATGTTTTTAGTCAGTCATTGGAGGGCAATCATTAGTGAATTCCCATATCCATCCATCAATTTCAAGTTGAAGCTCACACATTGCCCTAAATCCAACTCAGAAATTTATGGGAAAATTGTATCACTTCTGACATTTTAGAAACTAGTTAAGACAGATTGAAGCCTACAAGGCAGAGGAGATAAAATATAGAATTTTATCTGTAAGTCAATCCAAATTAAGTATTTTTAGTAACAAATTTTAATTTAGTTCTCAACTAGATTGTGAACTTTTAACTTCTAAATTCTAAATAAAATCATATGGTATAAATTTCAGCATCAGAACAAGGACAGTTTTTGTGTATGAATTTACTTACAATTACTCCTAAACTCAAAAGATGTAGTTTAATTTGAATACATTAAAGAGACAAATTGTTTGTGTTATTTGGGCTTGTCTTAGTCCATCTGGCTTGCTTTAACAAAAACACCAGAGATTAGGTGGCTAAACCAATAAACTTTGATTTCCCATAGTTCTGGAGGTTGAGAAGTCTGAAATCAAGACACCACCAGATTCAGTAATCCATGAGGACTGCTTAGTAGTTTACAGAGCAGTTCACTCAGAGTCCTCACGTGGGACCAGAGAGATGTCTCAGGTCTCTTCTTATTGGGGCACTAACACCATTCATGAGGACTCCACCCAGATGACCTAATAACTTCCCAAATGCCCTGCTCTCAAATGTCATGTTGGGAATTTGAATTTCAACATATGACTTTGGAGGAGACATAACATTTAGTCCATTGCAGGATTTATATCTGAATATTTACACACAAGCATAACAAAACCTATACCTCTGTCAAGAATAAAATCAAGTAAAATAAAGCATGCCAGGCTCCTTCATCAAATAAATTATTTAATTTAGTAAAACAATATTGTTAATTTTCTAACTAGCTAACTTCCTTTGGTTTTCAATAAATTTGAAATGGAAAAAGCCTTTAAAGATAAAGAACAATTGTTTCTTGAATAGTCAATGCAACAGTGTGGCAGTTGACATAGAGAAAACCAAGAAAGAACAATCATAAAAATAATTATATAGATCGCTATTATCCAAGATCCTTACATCAGATAATGTTTCTTCACATTGTCAGAGTCTGTACTTATTTCTCCACCAATTCACAGAGCTGGTATGACCATTGTGACCCTGTGGTACCTTCACATTCCATAAATGGAAAGATGACAGAATTCCACACATCACTTCTAACAGGCAGAGAAAGCAGGATGTCTAGATGCACTGTGTTGGGTGAAGAGCAAGGCTAAAAATGCTGACCTCATGTAAACATGACTAAGAGTCAATGGCATGAGCTTCACTGGACAGGGTTTATTCAGGGACCATCCAGCACGTTCTTTTTGTAATAAAATATTTTCTAGGATGGGGGTGTGAAGTTGGGACACCCATCAGAAGAGCTGAGAAGGGAAGTGTGATAGGAACTTGTGTCACTGTTGGAAAATGAGTGAGCTGTGACATTGAGTGGGCTGTGATATTGACTGAAATAGATTCACTCAGGAAGATAAGTTAGGTATATCTTTGATCTTTTTTATAAGCAACTGGATAGAAAAAAAAAAAATGAAGCAGCAGGAAAGGAGGGATGGGATAAAAGAAAGTGTCTTTTCACCCTTTTTATTGTTATGATGTCCTGATTCTTCAGCCTAGAGCTTTAAATATTTGTGTAACTACTTTCTTGGGGAACTGTCATCTCATAGTCATTTTGTATGTATTGAGCTCCTAAAGCTATGGATGCTTTATAAAGCTACAATGTAAATTTATTTCTCTCCAATATCCCTGTCACTTTCCCTGTCTCCACATAAAAAGCAAGAGATGTAACATTTCATTATTAATTACAGCAACAGCAAGCTGGCTGTCAGGAAGTCAAACCCCAACACACTTTCCTCACCAAGCTGCTGAGCTTTCAGCCATTTACTCATTAAGCTTATGATGATGATGGAGTTTTTAAAACCTGCTATTTGTAATGGACAGTAGGCCTTAAAAATCTGTCATAAATTGCTCAATTGAGGAAATCAAGTGGCAAAGAGAGCGATCCAGGCTAAGAGCAAACAAATTGCACCATAAAGGGAAGCTGGGTCTTTAACTGAGCTTTCATTTTTACAAAGAATGTGAGGGCGACCCTGCAACTGTGTATGCTGTGGGACTGTTTAACTGAGAGCAGTTATTCACAGTAAAGAGGCTGAGCATACAGGGGACAAAGGAATTTCAAACCAAACCAAGAAAAAGGACTGAAAGCACTTTGGGGTGCATTTGTTTTTTAAACAATAAGTTATTGGTGAGTGAAAATGACTAAATCAATTTTTAATGTGCATTCTCTTTAACATCTTAATAACAGACTATATAAGATAAAAGATTTCAAGGTGACCACAAATCAAGTCAAAGACCTAAGCATACCAAGGAATATACTCTCCCATCTAGTGAGAGGTTTAAAGAAAGGCACATCAATTTGGATATTTTTCATTCATTCATTCAAGATACATTCATCTGTACCTATTATATGGCCCAGCTTTTTATCTAAGCACTTCAGAATCAAGGATGATCTAAACAGAAAAGTATCTTCTGCTGAAGGAGGGAGATAGCAAAAAAAAATAAAAAAAAGAATAAAAGAAAGAAACACCTGCATAATACATGATATCTTAAATGGCGTATTTGAAAGGGATAAAGACATGAAAAAATAGGAAGAGCAAAGGCAGGTAAAAAGGGACTGGGAGGGCAGGTGTGGTGGTTTGAGAGGAGGATACAAGCTTAAGTAGGATGTAAATTCTGAGAATCCCATTTGGGAGGTGGTGATAGGGACACTTGAAGAAAGAATAACGTTCCCAGTAGATGGATCAAAGGATTGAGTTTCCTGGGGAAAGCAAAATTTCAGTTTTATTCAATAGAAGCTGCTGTAAACCAGGAGAGCACAGGAGAGTGGCTAGCTGTGTGGTGTCCCCATATGAAACAGCCCTTTCTAGTGTGGATCAAGCTCACTAATCATGCATCCCCACAATAATTAGAGCCCCTAAACATCTTTTAGAAGTCTGTATTTGGCACCAAAATATCATTACAAAGAAGAACTTGTGTATGTCTATTTGTCCACATGATTGTGTCAATATATTACATACATATAATGCTGTATAAAAAAATATTCCCATTGATGATATAACTTCTGCTTTACTCATATAAAGAGAAATGTTTCTACCATATTAGTGAATTATTTAGAGTTTTAAATCCCAGGTAGACACTTTACTCATTGGAAAAGACCCTTTACTAGTTGGAAAAGACTCGTTGGAATCTTTCCCTGATGCTGGGAAAGATTGAAGGCAGGAGGAGAAGGGGATGGCAGAGAATGAGATGGTTGGATGGAATCACTGACTCAATGAACATGAGTTTAAGCAAGCTCTGGGAGTTGGTGAAGGACAGAGAAGCCTAGTGTGCTGCAGTTCATGGGGACACAAAGAGTTGGACATGACTGAGCAACTGAACCGAACTGACTGAGCCACTTTACTTGGATAATACTCCTATGGAGTTGGAGAAAAAAAAAATACATGTATACTTCAGTGAAAGAGTCATTGAAAATTTAAAAATTGGAGACAGTCTGCTATAGTGTTAAAAGTGGTATCATTTAGGACCTGAAATCTTATCTAGGTAAAAATAAATGATTGTGGAACTGTATGCTGTTGTTGTTCAGTCACTAAGTTGTGTCCGACTGTTTGCAACCCCTAGACTGTAGCCCACCAGCCTCCTCTGTCCATAGGATTTCCCAGATAAGAATACGGGGTGGGTTGCCATTTCCTACTCCAGGGGACCTTCCTGATCCAGGGATCAAACTGGCGTCTCCTGCATTGGCAGGCAGACTATTTTACCACAGAGCCACAAGGGAAGCTCCTGGAACTGTAGACCAGAGAACAAGAAATGATCAGTAGCAAATAGCCAAATATGTGTTGAAGCCACTAAAGAAAAAAAAAAAAAAAAGGCAAATTAAAGAATCTTTCTAAAATCTAAGCATTTGTTAGTCTTAATTGAGAACATCACTGTATAGAAACTCTCTTTAACCCAAACTTCCAGTATTATTTGCAAAGACATTTGCTATTTCTAAGAGCCTCATAGAACTCAATACTTACTTTGTAACTTGTCTAAGTAGTCATGACAGCAAACACATATTGCATAAAATACAGGCTTTAGTTTTATATTTTGTCTGTAATTGATATTCATGTTTGAATAATTTCTACGTGGGCCAGTGTACCAGTGGACTGTGCAAGTTACATTAGACCAGACAGCAAAACTTTTATATAATTGATATAATTCTGAAACTTTACATAGGTTTTTTTGCACTTCCTTGGACTGATATCCATTTGTGTTCTCTCTGTCTTTTCTGTCTGTCCTTCTCTCCCCACACTGACAAGCTTGGTGCTGCTTTAGAACATTTACTAAATATACTCCTGGGTATTTCTCAGTGATTACCAATGATTAGATTCAATGACTATTAGCTTTTATTATAAGTTCCCGTTAACATTTGTACTTTTAACTGTGGGAAATAGCCATGCACTTTCATAGACATGTGTTTCTCTCAATCTGTCCCATCAATTTCTCAGGAGTAATTGGTACAATGTAAATCTTCATCTAACTCTTCTCCTTCCATTGTACTTGGAATAGCATCTATTTTTAAAGTAAGGACTATTCTTGTGCTGTTCTTTTATTTTGGTAATTTATGGAGAACTCATTGCCCAAAACAGGCACATGGGCACTATAAATAAAGCAGTCTGATAATTGCTTAAACAAAAGTGGGCTCCATAGATAGGCAATGAACTTTCATTAAGGTGACGAGAGAGATGAGTTTGCAATTTCTCTGAATAATCTTTTTTAAAATTTCTCTTTATACACTACTGTGCATTCCATAAAACTATAATCTTGAAAGATACCAGCACTTAGTTTAACCAAAGAAAAAAATAAACATGGTATTTGAGTTATATCTTATTAAGTTGCACATTTAAATATATAAAAAAGTTATGAATGTGAATTGGAAAGATTATTCAGATGGAAGCAATGAAATTTCCACTGTAGAACTAGAGATATTTCAGATTTTAAACATTTGCT